>JABFER010000185.1:0-88796 GCA_013618295.1 Fusarium armeniacum | reverse complement strand
CGCAGCATATTTGAGAAGCAAGACACCTTGATCTTGTTAAGCTCCGATGGGCTTTTGTACACAAAGGCTGTGTTGAGAGGCTATAACAGCACCAGCCCAAGACCAAGATGCCTTGCTTCTCAAATATGCTGCGATGATTCAACGATTAGGTGTTAGAAGTCCCACCACAATTCTGCTTCTTCCTGAGTTCTTCTGCTCCATCACGATCGCGAACATCACAGCATACCTGAAAAGCAAGACAGCTTGATCTTGAGTTCGTCCATTACGATGGCTTGGTCCCACAAATGTGGGGGTACAAGCTCAAGACCAAGCTGCCTTGCTTCTCAGGTATGCTGTGATGATTTAGCGGCCGTGGAAGCGCGTAGGGATGGCTTTCCGGGAGTGGAGAGTCCAAGGCTTTTGAACGGTGGTTCGCCAGTTTGGCCTTCGCGTGAGGCCCGGACACCTCTGAGATGCCGATCTTGTATGGGCATGAGGATAGGAGGGCCGCCGAGGTTGTCTCCTCCGATGGTTCCGGAAAACTCAAAAGTCGTGACTTGAGTGGGCTGTGAGGTCAGGTTACTGAGACCACATCCAGCGTAAAACTTCCAACTCACTATTCCATGGCCGCAGAAGTGGCTCAAGGTTTTATAGAGTATGTTTTACTCTAAAGATCGCCAAGGATCGCTGGTGTTTGGATGATTTGAGGAGTGGCCCCCAAGGGTAAGCCAGTAGCCAGTTCATCACTGGCTTTCGCATATATAGCTTGTAGTCTATAATGATTCTCAGGGTTTGAGAGAGATGATGACGAAGGACATCTTGTCTGAAAAACAAAGTCAGTGGCCGAAAACAGAGTGTTTTTCTAGATGAATAGTACCATCGAGGAGCAAGTGTCACTCGGCGTTTGCCGCCGCACTTTTTGATTTCAAGGAAAATCTTGAATAGTAATTAAAATCAAATGAGATTTTGTATCGTTTGGTGTTTTCTGTAGCAGATTTGGACTGGTTTTGAAAAAGTGACTTTTTTGACAAAGGATGTTGTGGGAGGGTGCGGGAGGCGGAAAGCCACAGGAGGAGAGGGGAGGGAAGGAGGGAGCTTGGCCAAACTCGGGAGCCACAGAAGACAAAGCTCCGCAGCCAACCAGAGGACAGCTCCAAGGTTTGATCCACTACAGCAACTTGACGTCTGACAAGACAACTTCCAAGTTTTGATACTCTTGAAATTCTCATTATATTACCAACAGACACCGAATTCGTTCTATGTACAATGCCTCGCATAAAAGCCCCTTCGAACCTTCCTGAGCTCGTCAAGACGACTTTTACAAGGGCCAAGTCAGAGGGTGATTTGCATTACTTCCCCACCCAAGTCGCTGTTCTCAATGTCGACTCTATCCCAGTGAGTCCATGTCTCGTCTTATTCAGATACCAATAGTGACAGAATATACTAACATCTCTCAGTTCCAACTCCGCTTCTCTCCGTCCCTAGCCAACAAGCCAAAGCCTCCTCCGAAAGACATCTCCAAGCCTCAAAAGCCCTTCGATCCCTTTGAGAACCCCCTACCTGCCCTCAAAGTCACAGATCTTGGGCCTTCTCACTACTGTGTCTTGAACAAGTTCGCTGTTGTACCTGAGCACTTCATCCTTGCTACCAATGAGTTCAAGCCCCAGACTCACGTCCTCGAAGAATCTGATCTAGAAGCCACTCTAGCTTGTATTGAGGCATATGAAGCTGCTAGAAGAACCGAGGCCGATCAAGGACACCGAGATGAATCATCGAGCGGCGGAGATGGTCTTTATGCTTTCTTCAACTGCGGTGATCACTCTGGTGCTAGCCAACCTCATCGACACATCCAGCTACTACCAATTTCAAGAATGAAGGATGGCTTCGGGAACGGCACCCCTTGGACTGTCCTAGCCGACGAACTCAAGGTGAAAGCTGCGCCTTTTACCACTTTCGCAGAGGACATCAACCTCAACATGTCTGGCACCGACCTTCACGCTATCTACCTCCGACTCTACCGCAAGGCTTGTCGAGCTGTTGCATCATATACCAAAGACACTACCCACGAAGATGAAGCGCCCGCCGATGGACCAACGCTAATTAGTTACAACATGGCTATGACCAAGTCCACACTTGTGATATGCCCTCGTCTGGCCGAGGGAGTCAAGCTGCAGAGTCAAGACGGTGATGTTTTGGGTACAGTGGCTTTCAATGGTACACTGCTTGCTGGTACCGCCTTGGTAAAGAACGAAGTGGAATGGGAGGCTTTGAAGAAGGACCCTGACACATTGCGCAATATACTAGGAGACATTGGCGTACCTACAGCTTTCAAGTAGTGTTAGTCTATCTAACCATACAATATTTGCAAGAAGAATCTTTCTCTTGCAACAATAAACTCCTTTAATGATTGTTTTATTTTCTTTCTGTAGTACACTTTGGTATTTAAGTGGGCAAACTACTTCAATTTAAATTTCATTGAGAATAATGGTTCCAAATCTATCCTACTAGAGATTTTCTTGATTTCACTTAAAAGTAATAGTCACAATAAAAAGTAAACAAAAAGTCAAGAGGACAATAAATATAAACCAAGAAGACAGTAGATGGCAAAAAGAATAAGACAGTAAAGATTAATTAAAAGGGGGAGAACTACAGGCAAAGGACGAAGGCTACAGAGAAGAAGTAGAGAAGAAGAAAGAAAAGGACACAAAGAATCATATTGGGAACAAGCAGAAGAGGGAAAAGTTCAAGCTTAGGGTTTGATGCAAGTGTGTAGTCTAGCAGTAATAAGTCTGTACTGTGAAAGTAGCATACTTGAAAATGATTTACTGTACAAAACTGAATGCGTTATCTTACGTACTTAAGAAAAGGGATTATGTCTTCATAGCTAGGTTAGTCAAACACTAGACATAGTTGTTTCACCAGATAAAGTTGAAGACGATTTGTGCAAGGAAACTGTTCAATTAGTTATCTATTGATAACTATTATGTCCTTTTCATTTATCCGTTAACGCCGCAAACACAACCAGAAACCACCAGAGTCATTCATTCCAAGTAGGCCACGCCGGCCTACTCGTCGTCGTCCTCATCCTCCTCCTCCTCGTCTTCGACGTCATCGTCGTCGTCGTCGTCGTCGTCGTCGTCGTTCTTGCCAGCGAGCTGGTCGTCGAACTTGAAACGACGATGGACGGCAGCGCCAGAGAACTTGAAGGTGCCTGGGCCCTGGCACCTCACCATCATCTCGGCCACCTGCTCCCACCGGACTTCCTTGAGTCCGTCCTCAGTGGTGGGATCAGCGCCTCTGATGGCCTGGAGGGTCGAGACGCAAGCTTGCATGGCACAAACCTATTAGATAGAATAGTCAGTAAATAATATTATATGGGAAGTTCTGCTTTAGATAACTTACTTGCTTTGGCGTCCACTGGTCATCAGTGCAGCGAGGACGCTGCTCAGCCGGGACGATTGAGTTTCGACGAATACCCCGAAGGGTAGATTCGGCGGCAGAGAGGTCGCCAAGAATTTTGATGTCCCGGTACAAGACCTTGAGATCGCAAAGATCGTTCACAAACTTCTTTCGCTTGGCCTTGTCCTTCTCGTCAGGCTTGATGAGAAGGCCGTAGAACTTGTTGCGATCCATGTCGGGAAACTTGGCCTCGATCTTCTCGGCAACCTCACGACGCTCAGGAGTCATTGCAGCCATAGTGACAGAGATAGCCTCCTCAACTGGCATCTCGTCGTCATCAACCTCATCCTGAAGAATAGTCAGTGACTGTACTGATTCCTAGCATTACAGATTGCAGTAGTTGGAATGAAAGGGAGTTGAAGATAGATGAGAAAATATATACTTACGGTCTGGGAGATAGCGGTCTGCTCATCAACGGCGACATGTTCGGAGATAGCGACATTCTCAGAGAGAGCAAAATCCTGGGAAACAGCGAAATCCTGGAAAACAGTGACATCCTGGGGAACGGCGAAGTGCTGGGGAACAGTGAGATCCTGGGAAACAGTGACATCCTGAGGAACGGCGAAGTGCTGGGGAACAGTGAGATCCTGGGAAACAGTGACATCCTGAGGAACGGCGAAGTGCTGAGGAACAGTGAGATCCTGGGAAACAGTGATATCCCGAGGAACGGCGAAGTGCTGGGAAACAGTGAAATCCTGGGGAATAGCGACATGCTGATAGTGGGATCCGTAACCAACCTGGGCCCTCATAGTGTTCATCGCAGAAGGATGGCCAGAAGTAACCATGGACTGCATGGTAGCGGCAGTGTCCATCGGGTTGTACACGGAATCAGCGTACCCGGCGTAGACGTCCTGGGCATTACCGGTGAAGGGTTGCATAGATCCGTGGTCAGGAGAGATAACGTTGTAGGAAGCCATCTTGGATGCTGGAAACTCCTCTTTGATCTCGGCGTCTTCTCCAAGTCAGTCCCAAACCGGGAGTACTAAAGAGATGCAAATATAGGAGAAGAAGAAAGTAATAACATACCTGAGTAGCTTGGAGATGAGACTGGTGATTGTTCGAAGAACAGTGGTTGTGAGTGAAAGATTCTTGGTTCTTGAGCAAAGCCTGAAAGCTGCTGTGGTGATGAAGCTGAAGAATGTAATCCTTGTGTGGGAGAAGGGTGAGAGAAGAAAAAGGTTGGCCAGTTGGTAGAAATATATGCAGGCTGAGGAGAGTAGCTATGTGTGCCGGCAGTTGGCAGCTGCATTATTGACGAACGCCAACACTCATGAATAGGAACCATAGCGTCAAAGCTCTCGTTTACTCTAGTCCAACCGATGAACTACTGTGGATACAAACCAACCACTCCTCGCTGTGAGAGGCCCTAGGCAACTGTCAACTCAGCAAACAGAACCAATAGGAAGGTCAGAAGGCCAGGAACAATATGCAGAGGGGAAGTAGAAGTGACTGGGGTTTAATAGAATGGGCAGTGCTAGTTGTGACTTGAGTATTGAGCAGAGGACTTGGAGCGTTTTCAAAGAGGGGGCTGGTGGCAGCTGATATAGAAGAACAGAGCAGACCCTGTCACACTCGGCCGCCACACAATGCATCTTTTTGATATAAAGAAAAGCATCTCGGTACGGTATTACACGAGCCCCCTGGTTTCCAAGACTCTAGGACAGGCTATTCCAGCGCTCAGAACGGTAGTGACAGGGGTCTGCGAACTTGCAGCAAGACGGGTAACTCAAGCAGTATGACTTCCACAAAAGCACAGGGACATGTAGACATGGGCAAGGGCATAGGCATGGATATGTAGTTGTGTATATTGTAGAGTGTCTTGCGGCATGTAGTGCCGGCGCCATGCATACCGTAGCAACCAGGGGTGGGCTGCCAGCTGCAGCTGGAGATCGGGGCTAAACACAGGGACAGGACAGGGGGGGTAAGGTAAAAACGCTAGGCAGAGGGATTCCACACACCCCCTCTGGTTGTTTGAGGGGTGACGTAAAAGTAATTGACGTACCTTTGGTGGGATGTGATGATATGGGGTGGGCCCCTCTACAGCGAGGAGATCACCATGATGGTTGAGGTTGATGAGAGGAAGAAAAGAAGAAGAAGATTGAGATGGGGGAAAGGAGAGTTTATATACCCGTAGTCCAGTTGATGATGATTCACAATCGACTTGAATTTGTTGAGTCTTGATGATTCACAGGGATTTCTTTAGACCAAGTTGGAGGATAATTTATGGTTGAAGATTTGGTTTTAGGAGAGAACTGCAGTCCACTATGATTTTGACTGCACCAAGACTCACGACAATCTACAGTAGACTTGAATTGCATAAGGATGGATGGTTCTCCGTCATGTCTTGATCACAAGTTGGAGGGTAATTTATGGTTAAAGATTTGGCTTCAGCAGAGGCCTGGCATTCAACTATTATTCTTAGACAGCATGCCACGTTGAACTATGGACTCGAGCTGCATGAAGCTGGATGTTCCACTGCCATTTATCGCTAGACATGAAGTTCGGGGATATTTCATCATTCGATAGATTCGGAAGACGCCAGGAAGCCGACTATTATTTCCGGATCGCACAGAGTCTTCATTAATTTACAGTAGACAGAATTCAAGAACGATCAAGGCCGCTGTAATCTCTAGATCGCGAGAAGCGACGAGAGGTTGATCGAATAGAATGCAAGACGACAGAATGATGATTTGATTCTTGTAGGACCCCCTGAGCTTTGAGAAAAGTTTACTTGAGAGAGTTTGAAAGACAATACATAACATACAATTCTGTAGAAATTAAATCGCTGGATTATTGCATGGATGGTCGAGCAAAGCCTTGGTGTTGAGGTAATCTTACGGTCGGGAAGACATCTCCGGCCAAGGATGGCTCAGACTTTGATTTCTCCAAGGCACCAAAACGCCAAGAACGCTTCACCAAAATACATCACCAAACTTGAACAGTGACAAGCTTCTCTGGACGAAAACAGATAAAGATCTTGGTGAGTTTCCCCTTGGCCGAGTATTCACAGTACTCAGAAGAAGCCAGCGCACAAAGAACAAAGACAATCCAAAGTCAGGCTACCCAAACATCAGCACAATTTGCTAACCACAACACCAAGCGACAGGTATCCAAAACGACATGTAATGACTATGTACACACTTTACGAACAGACGGTAAATTTACGTCTTGTACTCCCTATTTCGTTCTTCGTCTGGCTGCATAACAACCCCCGCTACACTCCTCAAGTCTCAACCCACTCGATTTCGTTGTCAAGATACAAAGAGACTGAGTCACTGCTACAAGGGCGGACTCAAGAATATTATGGAACTCAACCGTCTAGATCGCTGGAATCAGGTACAAGCTCTCAGAGTGTCACCGATGACACTCTTCTCTTTGTAGCGTTATACAGTTGCTAATCTTTACTCAACAGGATAACCAAAGATCCCTGTTTCCCGACAAAAGCACTCTCAAGCAAGCAAACTCTAGCAAATACCATCAAAACCCTATCACGAACCCGTTTCCGTCCCGTCGAGTCGCCTCCTCCGAATGTCGCGTCATCTCTCTTCTCTCAGTGGAAACTCGGGGTGTCTGCAAAGTTTCCCCCTTCCAGCAAAAATCAAAAAACCCATAGCGCCGGATCGTCCAAGGCCGCTTTCCTATCCTGAGAGAATGCTGCATACCAAGTGACAGAATTTGAAAGGTTACACGGCATTAGCAGTTTACGCCCGCCGCGTGGAGATCCAAGCCGCCTCTCATATCGTCAGGGATGTCGTTTTTGGGCTGCTGTGGTCTGTTCCAACCATGTTAGCCACGGCTTCTTACTGCAACGGTCGTCTACCAAGATGGAGGGCGCTTAGACAAAGGTACGTCAGGGTGTGGACAATATGAGAGAGGCTGGAGGGGGGAGTGTTGGTAGTCTTGTGTCATGTCCTCAGCTCTTGTGCTCTCAGCCACACGCACTGAGACAAGACACAAGCTAGCTAATCAACGACATGTTACCTGCCGGTTTCCTTTCTTTACAGCATCTCAGTTCACTCACTAACCAGGCACTTGAACTCTTCAGGAAATACCGTGATGCGGCCTCGCTGAGCATTGGTCTGGAGCACGGGAGCGAAGACAGCAAGCAACGACGGATACGGAAAAGCTCAACGGCGATGAGATTGGAGTGGACGGCAACTACGGGTTACAGATATTGTTTGTCGAAGATCTGGATTTCCCTTTTCAGGAACTCGAAGCACCACGGGCATGGCGACGATGTAAGAGAGAGACGAATACACACAAGCTCCCGAGAACCAGGAATTGTATTCCCATGTTTGAACCAGGAACTGTATCTCCATGTTTGTCGGCATGGGTTGGCTATTTCCATTCCCTAGCTTCTATTCCAGCTGCACGAACCGACATGATACCCTACGATACACCATACCATACACGATGGCTTCCCGGAAGATGGAGCCTGTCACCCCCATGGCTGGCATCAACCTCGAAGCTACTTTGTCAGAGAGCCGCTATTCGCACATTGGACGCAGCTAATACTCAAAAAGGTAAGGAACCAGTATCAAGTATCATGTCGATAAGACAAAACCCCGAGCCTCATCTTATTCTCAAGGTTTTACAAGTGGCCAATGTCGCCAAGATAGCCATGCATGCAAGGAGTCTCTGTCGCCATCTTTTGCTTTGCTCTGCTCTTTTCTTTTTTACACAATGGGGGCTGTTCTTTGGCCTGTTTTTGAGGCCCGTCAGCTCCACGATACGAAAGAAAACCCCGAGAATCCGAGATGGAACACATGACTCGTCAACTTGGCATTGACATGTCGAATCGAATTTACAGGCACAGAATCACTTGATCCAGCGGCGCTGCGAGTTCCTGTACTACGTCGTATGCATCGAATATACTGCTTGGTATGCATCCCAGTTACCAGACTCTATTTCGGTACAAAAGACATGGATCGATGAATGCTAATCTCAGACAGAGTCCCGAGTACCGTACCGCGGGAAAGTATCTCCAGGGGCCGAGACAAGGGCAGCCGTTGTACGGGAACCAAAAGAGCTCAACGCTTTTTAGTGGCTGCTGCCGGAGGAAAAGAGGAGGAGGGTCCCCTCAGTCTGTTGAGACAACAAGGACTTGCAGGGGTTCTTTTCTTTGTGCGTCGCAGGTCGTCCAAAGGAGAAATGAAGTGCATCCTGCCATCTCGGCTTGCTTTGCTTGCATATGTGAATCGCACCGGGTCCATGGATAGGATCTATTGGATCTGGATTTGGATCTGAATATTGCTTTGTATGTATTTCTCCGAGAATCGGTCATATCTGGGATCGTAGTAGTATGCGTCGGAGCCCAAAATGTTTATTCCACTTTGAGTGTCCTGCAGTGTTGATCCTGTGGGTATACCGGGTCGTTTCCCCGTCCGTTGGCATCTTGTAGATCTCTTGAGTGCTGATCAAACACGATTGTGCCAGCGACACTCAACCGGCCATGAGTGACCTCTCGTTATGTGGGGGGCACTTTTGAAAGATAACCTTTCTCCTTTCTAACAAGACTGCATCAAACGTTGACGTTATCGTGTCCCTTGTGCAGCGGCTATCTGAAGATGAAAATTCTTGATTCAAACTCAGCCCAGCCTCGTCATAGTTCCATCTATCATGTGGCACGTTGTTGATCCCTGATTGCGATGATCTATCAGTAATTCTTCTCCTTGTTTCCATACTACTGCAGTTCGTCAGCAAGTCAGGTTAAAGCTGCATGTTTGTCTGTGCAAACCCACGAGATACATGCATAAATAATTCCCCAATCGCATCGGTCGCATCATTTTGTGGCTGCCGTCATTCTGGAACAAGTGTCTTTTGTACTGGTTTTGCTTTTTCTCGCTTCAGAAGCGAGTTGAATGGTTGGAAAGGGAGAAAGAGAAAAGGAGGCTAAAGAAACTTCCAATGGAATGGGCCGTGCCGCTCACACTGGACCTTGTTTCTGTTTGGCGTGTACTTTATTTGGACAATGTCATGTGGCTGAATGAGATGATAGGAAGTGACAGGTCGAGGAGCCACGATGCGAATATGCATATCTCACACTGTAGCCTCCTGCGAGTCTCAGGTTTCTTCTGTAAGGTGTCATTTTTCCTCAGCCACAGTGGGCTTTTATCAAAAGGCTATCTCGAGGTACTTGGTTTCATCACTGGCGCTCTCATGAAAGTACCAGAGGGGCGACTCGGCCGAGAACATAGCAAAAAGGGTGGTGATGTAGGGTAGCTGGATTGTGGTGGGAAGAAACCGTAAAACCGAAGGATATCTGTCCAAGCCTTTGATAAAGAGAAGACAAACCGAGATGCCTACAGCAGAAAGGTGCAAGTCAATTAATGGATTCTAGCCATTGCCGTTCTGTACAGAGAAAGGAAATACCTCCCTGAAGGATCGCAACTTCCTTCCTCAGTCACCCACGTTTGCACGGTTCTTTCCCACTTTATACTTACCACCTACAACCCAACACGCAAGAAACACAAACAAATGGCATCAACTTTTGACATGTATTCGAGATAATAGACTAAGTCGTCTCTAAAGAACCAGTACAATGCGTATGGCCATTATTGCGCAATCCACAAAACTCCTTCCATATTCTTTCTATAAACGACACGCCCAGCCAGACCCATCCATTAAACAATAAAACACCATCACTCTCTCCGTCTATAACTCAATCTTCCCACTCCTCATCTAGTTGATCGATCAGCCGGTTCTCGGCGTCTCGGTCCTGCTCTCTCCGGCTAGGACTTGAGTGCACTTGTTGATAACCACGTCGAACGGCCATACGTCGCAGACAGGCCGTGAAGCAGCAAAAACAAAGTTCCTGTAAAAAGGCAAATTCCCATCCGTCAGCCCCATGTTCTATTTTTCTTTCGCCGTTGTATTTCCCAGTTTTACAGACAGTTGGTTCAAAAAGAAAGGGGGAGGATAATGCAGTAATAAATATTAAAAAAGAACCTCAGGGGGAGTATCGCTCGGATTTAGAAGAAGAACCAGAAAAGGATTGACGCACGCAGATAAAGCTCCAGATGCCTGCCCAGAGACTGTAGTTGGGAAGCTGACGCCAGCCTCGCGCATGAGTGACGGTGCGGTTGTAAAAGATGCCGCCGAGGAAGTAGACGAGTACGGCAATGACGACAATGAGACCAAAGATGCTGCCGGGCCCGACGCTACCGGGCTTGTGCGGCTCGGCATGGGCGCAAGCGTGAGAGGACCGGACTTCAAAGAAGTAGGCGCACTCGTCAGGGTCCGTGCCGACAAAGGAGACGCTGGCCGATGTCGAGCCAGGGTCTTTGTCGCAGTGGAAAGAGATGGTTGTCGACTTGCGTCTTCGCGTGTCCTTGGGCTTGGGCTCTTCCTCCACGGGCTCTTCGGGCTCGGGTACGGGCGTGTAAGCGGTCAGGTCGTCGTTCTCGTCTTCGAGGGGAGAGTCGCGCTGAGCGGATCGCTTGTAAACGGGTTCCGTCTTGTTAACGTCGGCGCCGCAGGGCGATCCTCCCGTGTACTGAAGGACCAGTTTGCGACCTCGACTCTGCAAGTCCATTGATTCGAAACTGTTTGACTCCTATGTTAGCTGGCGCATTCCAATTGGCGCAAGAAAAGACACCCGGGGGAGAGTATTGTTCAAACCAACCCTATCGAGAAGACCTCGCCTCCAACCTGGTAATATGCGCTGACGTTCTGCCACAAAGGAGGTTCGACGCCGTAGACATTGGTGACGGGCTCGACAACGGCGCCGCAGAGGTTCAGTGTAAAGTTCTTGCCATAGTCGTATCCCTTTGAGAAGTAGTCCTTTGTTACAGCCCACTTGTTGGTGTTTTTATCGGGAACGACGGCCATGTCGGGTCGTAGATCATAGAAACCGCCCATGCCGGTATGCGATGTAGCGGTACATGCTGGGACTGGTACTGTAGTCGAGGGTACCTCTGCCATGTCTGCGCTGACGGCAGCGGCAAAGGATAAAACGAATGGTAATGTTTGGAACCGCATCGTGATGAGGAATCGATCGTATGTCGTGTTGTCGTAGGGAGACAAGTTGTTGAAGCGAATAGAAGTAAAGGGAATGAGCGAGAATTGGAATGGATGTCGTTCCTTCCAAGATAGACAGATCTACTGTCGCTTAACCAGGGGGTGGTTCAGTGTAGAAAGGGTTACAAGACTTGTCATGAATGAATGCCGCCAAAAGAGACAAAGGAGGTAGAATAAAACGAACAATACAAGCAAGATGAAGTTGAAGTCGAAGATGAGGATAGAACAATTGCTTCCTCCCTGATTACGCGTTGTGACCCTGTATCTAAAACCTCAAACCTGTCCTCCATGTCACTTTACGGATACCCCAAGGGGCTTTGTTCCAAGCTTATGATTGGTTCTTTGTCCAATGTTAGAGTCCTCCTGTCGAAACTAACGGGTCTTCATTTGTCCGTCCAAGACCATCATCCATTGTCGGAGAGTCTGTAGCCGACTCTCCGTTGGTTGCTCTGAATCCAAGAGAACCCACACAAGCTCTGATTTGCTGCAACTCCAATGACGAAGAGGCAATGCCGAATACGACAGGGGTTTCACTTCAGTACCCGTACCTGGCAGTCACTAGCTCTATAGGGGACGGGGACGCTTAGATTAAACTAAAAGTTTGTGTAATTTCGTCAACGACTCCCTGATGGCTTGTTTTGGTTCTTTACGCTTTTCCTCTTTAAAGACTTGCAAAGACAAAGACTTGTCATTGTCTTTTCAACAGTCCAAGTCTTGACCACTCAACTATTTTTCGGTTGACACTTTTTTACTGTTGTTCCTCAATTCACAACACCATCAACCATGGCCGTCAAGCCTAAACAGCCTCCTGCGCAAGAGCAGCACGGGTACGAATTCTTTGGCCCGTAAGTCTCTATCCTATCTCCTTCGGATCAAGTCTGTAACTAATGACACAATTATAGTCCTGGAGCTTTTGCCATTTCGTTCTTCCTCCCCGTTCTCGTATACGTCTTCAACTTTGTCTGCAATGACATCTCTGGTTGTCCCGCGCCTTCTCTTCTGCACCCCAAGACTCTGTCGCTCGATGCGTTGAAGCAAGAGGTTGGCTGGCCTCACAATGGAGTTGCTGGTCTTGTTAGCTGGAACGGAACGCTCGCCGTCATCGGATACAATGTCCTGTCTTTGATCCTCTACCGCGTCTTGCCCGCGATTGAGGTTGAGGGTACCGAGTTGCGCTCTGGCGGTAGACTCAACTACCGATTCAACAGTTCGTCAACTTCATCAAAGCTCAAATGATAACCCAACTGACCCCGATTAGCCTTGTACTCTAGCACTTTCACTCTGGCCGTCCTCGCTGCCGGAACTATTGCCCAGGGCGCCGAGTTCCCTGTTTGGACTTTTATGTCAGACAACTTTATCCAGATCCTTTCCGCCAACATTATCTACTCGTACCTCGTTTCGACATTCGTCTACGTCCGAAGCTTCAGCGTCAAGCCTGGCAACAAGGAGAACCGCGAGCTCGCTGCTGGAGGCCACTCTGGAAACATGCTGTATGATTGGTTCATTGGTCGCGAACTGAACCCTCGTATTGAGATCCCTCTTATCGGTGAGGTCGACATTAAGGAGTTCCTGGAGCTTCGACCTGGCATGATGGGCTGGATCATCATGAACTGCTCTTGGTGCGCTCAGCAATACCGCAACTACGGCTTTGTGACCGATAGCTCTATCCTCATCACCGCTGTCCAGGCTTTGTATGTCTTTGACTCTTGGTGGAACGAGCCCGCGATCTTGACGACAATGGACATTACTACCGACGGCTTCGGCATGATGCTTGCTTTCGGTGACATCGTCTGGGTGCCTTATGTATACTCGCTTCAGACCCGTTACCTCTCGGTCCACCCTGTCTCGCTCGGTCCTCTAGGCCTCGCTGCCATGCTCGGCCTTATCGGTCTTGGCTTTTACATCTTCCGCTCGGCCAACAATGAGAAGAACCGCTTCCGTACCAACCCTAACGATCCTAGGGTCTCCCACCTCAAGTACATCCAGACCAAGACGGGGAGCAAGCTGCTTACGACTGGCTGGTGGGGTATGTCCCGACACATCAACTACCTTGGCGATTGGATCCAGTCATGGCCCTACTGCCTTCCCACGGGTCTTGCTGGCTACCAGATCATGAGCGCCGGAGCCAACGTTGAAGGTGCGTTTGTGATGCGCGACGGTCGTGAGGTCGTTCAGGGCGAGGCCAAAGGATGGGGCATGTTGATCACCTACTTCTACATCCTGTACTTTGGCATTCTTCTCGTTCACCGCGAGCGCCGCGACGACGAAAAGTGTCACCGCAAGTACGGCAAGGACTGGGAGGAGTATCGCAAGGTTGTTCGATCTCGAATCGTTCCCGGCCTTTACTAATTAATGTATATGGAGACAAAAACTGGAGAGCCCTAGGAGAGAAAGGTCCATAATGATATCGGGGCGGTTTGTCGGTTTACCGGTCCGGAATGTAAAGTAATAATGGGGTCATTGATCAATGGCTGGGGGTATCGTGAGATTCCTCAAAGAAAAAAGTTTTAGTGAGAGCTTACACACCTTCCTGTATAGGAATTGAGCTACTGCGCCATCTAACTAATAATGTTTGGCTTTTTTAAACGTGTGCAGTATGCATGCCACCCAAGATTCGTGTCTGTCCAAGGCCAATTGTCTCTCTTGCATGTCCAGTAATATCCATGATCCCCAGGTTTTAACTGCGCCACTTTTACAACGTTGTATGTAAACCAAGGCACAACGGTGCAGTCCGTAGAGTTATGTCGTAGCCGAACAGCATTTCATGGCTCAACTACGGTAGAACTGGAATAATCTCATCCATGTGGATTAGATGGTCCAAGAAACTCATCACAGGATCAACGGGCCGCAATTCCACGGGCGTTCGTCGGACGCAGACGATCGCTCGATAGCTTGGACTGGTAGACTAACAGGGGTCTCTTGACTCCATTTTGCGGGGAAGAATAGTAAGACCCGACCCTCATCGTGGGGAATGGGGAGAGGCAGAACAGCTCGTGGACTGTTTCGGCATTTTAGGTCGATTGGAATCGGTCAAGACAAATAGAGGCGAGGCAGTTTTGTGCCACTACCGAGGCACGAGTTTAGGTTGATCAAAGTTAGGTTTTGAACTAAACAACGGAGAGACAAAGTGAAGCAAACGAGGTTAAAAGCCTAAAAATTGTGCGACCTTTTGCAAATTTAGCTATGTCGATCACGGTTCTCGTGTTGTTTGACCAACCCGACTTTGACCTCGAAGTGATGAGCCGGAAGACCGTAGTGTAACCTTGTTAGACTTGAGTTACCATGATTCACGAGTGTCCGGCTATAAACTAAAGTTAATGTCTTGATGTATAGATGTATCCCTGTTCTTAATTGTGAGACGGGTAAACAAAAGAGCATCAACCAGAAAAGGGAGACGAAAAAAGACAAGAACATGTGACGTCAATGATGGCCCTGCAAGAATGCTACCACGTCTCGTCCGTCTTCTGATCAAACGAGGTTTGTAGTGATAGAAAGAAGGAATCTCCTCTTTTAACATCGGCCCTTTTACCCCACGACCAAGCATAACCCATCGACCCAAGACCCTGTTCAATAAGGCAATTGTCCAATCCCAACCATGATCGACCCTCCAGCGGCGCCTTTTCCTTTGCCCAACGCTGATTTGTGGGGTAGAGGATCAAAAGAGAGAGACAACTTTGATGACGATTTCCATCAACTACCCATTCTTTTGAAGTATTCTTTCTCACGGGTAGCTAGGAAGATAGAACCGGTCTCGCGTGTGATTAGGCTCTGAAAGGAAGGGATTTGCAAGACTTGCAGTGGAGATGTACATGATATTTGGTGTGCATGGTTTAGAGTCCTCAATGTAGCATGCATTCATGGCATGGATCCTCGCTGAACTTTGTTAAATGACCACAGCATTTGTCGTGCGTTTATTTATTTACATTTTGACTCGACAAGCTTTGTCCATTTTATATAAAGTCGACTATTCCCTCTCTCTTTTTCTCACATTGACCTACATCTTGTGCCGTCGTCTTTAATATTACAACTTCCAGGGTCTCTAACTAGCCTCCAATATATTGGACTAGCCCTGTAAACTCCTGTCAGTCATTATTTCCCTTTCTCGCTTACTCTTCTATTTAAGTAGAGGGGTATTACTATTATTTGAACCTGAATTACTGACAAGTTTTTATCACAGTTGCTTTAGTTATATCTACAGCAGCACTAATACAAGATGAAGGGCAATTGGCTTGCCGCAGCCGTTTATTTGGCTGCTGGCACTGATGCTGCAGCTGCCGCACAAGTCCCTGACACTTTGGCAGGAGTCAATGTAAGCTACTCCTTCCATTCCATCTCATTTCAACTTTTGCCAGGCCACAGCCATTTTTCTTTTCTCACGATATTTGCACCATAAACGCGACATCTGCACATCAAACAAAGTCTCAATCATGTCTCTCCCACTGATCATTGAACTCGCTATCCTCGTCTATACCTTCATTATCCTCTACTTCTTCCCTTTTCTTGTCCTTCTCTACGCTTTTGACTGGCTGTTTACCCTTGACATTCTTCTCGCACCCCGTTCCCATATCTAGATCACTCCCGAGGCGCTCGGTCAAGATGCGCCTCTCATTCGTTATGTCGCCAGTTGCGATATTTGCTGGAATAACGGATCTTGATCTTAATACTGACACTCAACAGCTCGTTGCGCGGGACTCACTCGCTTACTCTCCTCCTCACTATCCCTCACCATGGATGGACCCTAATGCCATGGGCTGGGAAGATGCCTACGCCAAAGCCAAGGAATTTGTATCCCAGTTGACTCTTTTGGAAAAGGTCAACTTGACCACCGGTGTTGGGTAAGTAACAAGCGACAGAACACAGTCTAACGCCCAGCTAACTTGGTCTTCAGATGGCAAGGCGAACGTTGTGTAGGAAATGTAGGATCTATTCCTCGTCTCGGCATGCGAGGTCTCTGTCTCCAGGATGGTCCTCTCGGAATCCGCTTTTCCGACTACAACAGCGCTTTCCCTACTGGTGTCACCGCTGGTGCTTCTTGGAGTAAGGCCCTCTGGTACGAGCGAGGACGATTGATGGGTACCGAGTTTAAGGAGAAGGGTATCGACGTTATGCTCGGTCCCGCCACCGGTCCTCTTGGTCGTCACGCTGCTGGTGGACGAAACTGGGAAGGCTTCACTGTCGACCCCTATGCCGCGGGTCATGCTATGGCCGAGACTGTCAGGGGAATCCAAGAGTCTGGAGTTATTGCCTGTGCCAAGCATTACATTGCCAACGAGCAAGGTATGTGAAAGTTACTTCCAATGAGTGCATGAAAGCTAACCTTTGACAGAACACTTCCGTCAACGAGGCGACGTCAAGTCTCGCGAGTTCAACATTTCCGAGTCTCTGTCTTCCAACATCGACGACAAGACCATGCACGAACTCTACAACTGGCCCTTTGCCGACGCCATTCGCGCCGGTGTTGGCTCTGTTATGTGCTCCTACAATCAGGTCAACAACTCTTATGCTTGCCAAAACTCCAAGCTCCTCAACGGAATCCTCAAGGATGAGATGGGTTTCCAGGGTTTCGTCATGAGTGATTGGCAGGCTCAGCACACTGGTGCCGCCTCCGCCGTCGCCGGTCTTGACATGACTATGCCCGGTGACACCGAGTTCAACACTGGTTTCAGCTTCTGGGGTGGAAACCTGACCCTCGCTGTTGTCAACGGTACCGTTCCCGCCTGGAGAATTGACGATATGGCTACCCGAATCATGGCTGCTTTCTTCAAGGTTGGCAGAACTGTTGAGGAGGAGCCCGATATCAACTTTTCGGCTTGGACTCGTGATGAGTATGGCTTCGCCCAGACCTATGCCCAAGAGAACCGAGAAAAGGTCAACTTTGGCGTTAATGTCCAGCACGACCACAAGCGCCACATTCGCGAGTCGGCCGCAAAGGGAACCGTCATCCTTAAGAACTCTGGCTCGCTCCCTCTCAACAAGCCTCAATTCCTTGCTGTTATTGGAGAGGACGCTGGTCCCAACCCTGCCGGACCCAATGGTTGCGCTGATCGTGGATGCAACAACGGTACTCTCGCCATGTCGTGGGGTTCCGGAACCTCTCAATTCCCTTACCTGGTCACCCCCGACCAAGGCATCTCTCTTCAGGCTATTCAGGATGGCAGTCGATACGAGAGCATTCTCAACAACAACCAGTGGGCGCAGACACAGGCTCTCGTCAGCCAGCCCAACGTCACCGCTGTCGTCTTTGCCAACGCCAATGCTGGTGAGGGTTACATCGAGGTCGACGGCAACTACGGCGACCGCAAGAACCTTACTCTGTGGAACAACGGTGATGAGCTCATCAAGAACGTCTCTGCCATCTGCCCCAACACCATTGTTGTCCTTCACACCGTTGGCCCCGTCCTGCTGACTGAGTGGCACAACAACCCTAACATCACCGCCATTGTTTGGGCTGGTGTTCCTGGACAGGAGACTGGTAACGCCATCGCTGACATTCTCTACGGCAAGACCAGCCCTGGACGTTCCGTCTTTACCTGGGGTCGCACTGCCAAGAGCTACGGTACCGAGGTTCTCTACAAGGCCAACAATGGCGAGGGTGCTCCTCAAGAAGACTTCACCGAGGGTAACTTTATCGACTACCGCCACTTTGACCGTCTTTCTCCCAGCACCAACGGAAAGCGTGCCACCAACGACTCTGCCGCTCCTCTCTACGAGTTTGGTTTCGGTCTGTCTTGGACCACCTTTGAGTACTCTGACCTCAAGGTTCAGTCCGTCAGCAACGCCTCCTACAGTGCCCCTGTCGGAAACACTATTCCCGCTCCCACCTACGGCAACTTTAGCAAGAACCTCGACGACTACAAGTTCCCCTCAAGTGTCCGATACATCTACAAGTTCATCTACCCCTTCCTCAACACCTCTTCCTCCGCCCAAGCTGCTTCCAACGACGTCGAGGGTAACTTTGGTGCCACCGCTGACGAGTTCCTTCCCCCCAACGCTCTCAACGGCTCATCCCAGCCCCGTCTTCCTTCAGGTGGTGCCCCTGGTGGTAACCCTCAGCTTTGGGACGTTCTTTACACTGTCACCGCTACCATCACCAACACTGGCAATGCTACCTCGGACGAGGTTCCCCAGCTTTACGTCAGCCTTGGTGGTGAGAACGAACCTGTCCGTGTCCTCCGTGGCTTTGAGCGTCTCGAGAACATCGCTCCTGGCGAGAGTGCCACCTTTACTGCTCAGCTTACTCGCCGTGACCTGAGCAACTGGGACGTCAACGTCCAGAACTGGGTGATCACTGATCACGCCAAGAAGATCTGGGTCGGCAGCAGTTCTCGCAACCTGCCCCTCAGCGCTGACTTGTAGTGGGGAAGACGGATTATTGGGTTACGATTCTTGAAGCTGAAAGGCTGTCTGCGGATATATAAACGGTAGAATAGCCTTGTGCCAGTCACGTCAATGGCCAGCATAATTATTTTTACGAAGTATGAAAATAAATTTTCGTTCATACACATGATGTCCCATACTATTGACTTGTTTATTATTCTATGTGAAATATATTGTCCAATCACGTCTCATGCACTTACTTGCCATTGCCACCAGCGATTCTGGTGGTGAATCGAAAGTCAAATTGCATTATCTCGCCAAGACAAAGGCACAATGCCGCCACTACATTCTTCACATCATCTACGTCTTATCTATATGTGAGTCATGGGACTAAGAAAAGATCAGTTCACAAGAACGACCACTTCACCAGATACGATTCCCATATATATCTTTTATGATGGAGCCGAGACCCTTATTCCAAGCTCCCCAGTCTCCTCGTACACCAAAATCTCAAAGGAACCCATCGTGAAGCAGCACACTATAAGAAGCTTGAGTCCCCTCAGCCAAAACTCATTGATGTTTTTGATCTTTGGGTTCAATGCTTCTTTGTTGAGGCGACAGAATGCTTCATATATGTTCTCGCTTGCGGATAATGCAACAGAGCTACAGGGCATTTGCGTATTTTGAAGGTTCTTAATCGACATGTCCTACAGAACATCTTATGTAGAGGCTTCAAGAGCGGCGATGTCATAACCCTAAGCACCACTTCCCGTATTTGTATGGTTTCGACAGCCCATAGCCCTTTCGACTGCGGTGATAGTTTGTGTGGTCTTCTACCGTGGTCCCTAACCCTATTTCCTAGGATGACAAGGCGCGTTCTCTGTCCCATCATACTCGAAAGGAAATTGGGACTCCCTACCGATCAAAAAGGCAGCCGTTCGCCTCGACGGAAACGCACGAAGGCGCAGTAGTCCCAGACAATCGTGCCTGGCCTCAACCGTCGATGGGAGGACGGTAGTCGGTCATCCACTCTGTAACTCTGTCTGTCCTGAATCTGGTTTCTCAACTCGTCTCTCGCGTCAGCATGGGCGAGATTGAGTTCCCTTGCCACTCGGTCGTGACTCTCCAAAGTTTCATCGTCTGGTAGATTGTCAAGTGTGCGGGTATCCGCACGTTCAACGACTACAGCTCCTCATTTTGGGTCTAAATATGAGACAAAAGGCCTTGACCAATTCTATAAGCTTATGTACCCCCTTCTATCTACACTCTTGATCCCACAGGAGTTGATTACAATTGTGGAAACTTGTTAAGAGTTTATCCATATGACCCAATACCGCTAAATACTGCCATTGTGGCAGTAATTATCTTTTCGGACCTCCAGCAGGAGCCAATTGTTGAACCTTTCGCTACAGGCAAATCAGACTGAGAACCTAAAAGAGGTCACAATGACTCAATTCGTCATCTATTTCCCATATATGCTAACGCGAGTCATCCTGGGAAGTCAGTACGCAATTACCTGCAGACTCATCGAAGCTTGAAAATTTAGCAAGGAGTTCTACAAGACCTCGACAAAAGTGTTCTGAAACCCGTACGCTTTCTTTTTGAAAAGTTTCGGATATGTCTTGAGATGTAATAACTAAAGCGGTGTACTGCCGCCCTCAATGAGCGGCTTTGGCCTTTCCTCAAGCGACATCGAATACGACCCCTCCTTTGACCGATGGGGTATTTACGTACACGTCTTTAAGATAGACGGACGAGAACCCCGATTTTACATACTTGGCGCCTGATTGCCTAGACCCAGGCCAGACTCCGCTCTGTCAGTCTACAGCCCAGATGCGTCCTCAAGACTGGCCTCTTCCGCCGGCATGAAAGGCCAAAGAGATCTCGCAATCAAGCTCGAGCAATAACATTCCTGATATTGTCTTCTCTACTTGAACTTCAAACATCTCCTGGTACTTTCCCAGGGAGTTTTCCCCAGGGAGGCAGTTGTGCCATGGGACACTGTATTCAGTTGCTCCTATGCTGTTTAGCTATCTTGTGGTTGCTTTGCTGTAGGATCGCGGTTCATCGCAGTATCCCGACAAGCCTGTCCTATCCGCTGACATTTTGCTGGATGCAGAACAGCAAACAGTCTCGATATTAGTCGGCGCAGTAGAAGAGATTGTCATGCAAGATGAGCTTGCTGAAAAGTTGTGGGATAAGCAGCTACAGGCGGTGCCAATTAAAGGCCTATATTCTCTCTGGAAGCCCCAGGAGAATGACTTGCAGGTATATGGAATACCTGCCGACCAACAACCACTTCAGTGGTATTTCATTGTCAATCTTTCTGATGGTGTCGCAGTCGTCCTATGCCTGATATTGCTGTCTCTTACTGCTGTCTTCGCTCGTCCTCGAGTTTCTTGATTCTGATACGAACATCTTGTATTTGTTGTTGAACTGAGGCGTTGCGCTTGAATGGTCGATGTCTTTGACGATAAGGAACTTGAGAGGATGTATGAAGCAGTTAAATATCCTCCAAAACCTCAACAATCCAATTGTCGTCATCGATCCGGGCATCCTCGTCCAGAGCAATGGCAAGCTCGTTCGAGTACCCCTCGAGTTTCGGATTTGCTGTGTTGTGGTGGAGCAGCGTGCTCCCCGTTCAGCTCGGTGGTAGAAGCGCCGCACGATTTCTCGGGTATAGGCGGCAAAAGCTTCACCGTGCCTGATCGTGACGAGGAAGAAATAAATGACGATGAGCGGAAATCAGAATCGCGCTGATTTAACGCCCTCGAGTAAACTCCTCCTAGCCCGGCATACGGATGTCGTTGTTGTTTTGGACTTGCCGTTACGGCCCGCAGTCGGCGTCGAGGGATAAGCATGGCTTCCGCCCAATAACATTACTATTTCACTACACGAGTTTTTTGTTGCAGATTGATTTATAAGAAACTCTGTGATATATATCTGACTAAAACAATTTTTGATTTGACAGGGACTACTTTTCAACGTAACCCCGGCATCTTTTGCACCATACCTCAAGTGGTACTACACCATACGAGTAGGGGAAAAGAGCCTCCCCTCCAATATGAATACATCCAGGAATGATCTGGGTATCAACGAAATGCCCAGTACGCCTTCCACTGGTGCAGTCTATCCATTAGACACAGAGAAGCGGGAGACTTCCTTTCCAAAGGCGACTGCTCTTGCATAACCTCCTATTGTTGCGACTGCTGATTATAAATAAGAACTTGCTTGGTCTTCTTCTTCGCCAAGGCACTCATAAGGATCTTACAGCCATATGCTTGGTATTCTTTGGCTGCTTTTACAGTTTCAAGCTTAGTGGCTTTTCCAACGTCATAACAAGGATAGGACTTCGGACTTTGGCTTTCATTCCTGTATGGTGATCCCCGCATACGATAGGGGCTATTCGAAATGTGTGGCTTGAGCCAGCCAAGAAAATACTTGGTTTCTTACATAATACAGCGATTTCAAGCTTGCTTCCAAGTCATGACGGGTATACTGACTTTGTAGTGGTCTTATTCAAGTCGCAATGGTCGTGTATGATGCGGACATCGGGAATACAACGTGCCATGCTTGTCCTGGCCTTGTACCAATCAAGGTGTTGGATAAAAGTAGATTGACGTGTCTAGTGATATCCATGTGTGTTTTGCTACCGATCAAGGAAAGGGCGAGATAGTCGTCGGACCAGAGAGGTGAGCTAGAAGTTCTGTGGTGTTGGTCCGGTGGCCATACTGAATCATCTGCCGAGGAAGATCATCGACTGGATCTTGAGGGGCCAGTCCTACAAGCGTACCGAGCACAGCAAAGCTTGGGCTGGCTTGGGGCTCCATTTCGAGATACTTTCGAGCTAATGTTGCCGCTTCGATAGTCGAGGAGAGTGACATCGGTATAGGCAGGATTGGCTTTGGTGGAGTCGTTGACAGAAACACAACTTTGAAAGGTGAAAGGAGACAGAACCCTCAGGTGTCGGTATTTCGCTGGGAAAACCTAGTATGAGCAAGAAGTTAGTATACGTGAACGAAAAGCGGCAATGATGCCTACTGCAACACCATCACTCAAAAAGATCGAAAGATGAATACAATGTGAGACAGATAGACGGCGGCAGAACTAGATCTGCCCGTTGTTGAGCGTGTATGTTTATCTTCGTCTCCTCACGCGGAAACTGAGCTCTTGAGTGTGATATCATATCATAATTTGAGATAGCGTAGAAAGGTGTCACGGTTTGTGGGAAACACTGGTCATGCTCCTCAGCATTCTTTGCAACCATGCATACACGACCAAGTACCGGCTTGTTTCTCGTGAACGAACCCCCACTCCAACAGCACTCAAGGCATGTGCACGAATGTCCATGACTTATTACTAAAGTATATATTAGAAGGTGACTCGCAAGTATAGCCAAATAGGGATAGTTTGAAACGAACCTTTGGTTTCTACAGATTCGTACCGCAAACCCACACTAATCATCAATCTTCTTCTTGTCCTTTGGTGGCTTGGATGTTATGGGCTTGACAGTCATACACAGACCGCTGTTCCTGTATTCAAATGCAACAACCATTCGGTTCGACGATGGTAGCTTCTTCTTGCAGTGCTTGCACTTTTGTTCTTCTGCCTTGAATCTCGGCAGTCCCATGAAAAAGACATTTTCCGCAAGGTGGCTGACATTGGTACGGTAAGGGGGCGGTAGATAGTACGGAACAAGCATCGAAGCTCTAAGACAAAAGACGTCAGTGGGCGGTATTTGCGAGGGTTTGTGTTTCACACTCCTGAGACACGTATCTTAAAGGAGCATGACCACTCTGTAGAATGACGCACCTTTGTAGTAGATTCTGTGTTAATAATGGTTCCAGTGACTGTAGTCGTAATTATCTTTCAACCAAGTTTTCACACGAGTTATCCTTGAATAGATGCTTGAGGGGAATTGAGTTAATATTAGGCAGATTACAATCTGCCGGTCAAGAAACATCATCATAAGCTTGTGCATGTACGTCGGTAACGTCCAGTCCATCGACGAAGTAACCCCTATGATACTGAGAGTCGCCCGTATCAATACAGAATTCCAATCACACAGCCGTGTTATCGAGGTAGTCCTATGTGGCATTTGCCAACCACCCATGGTGCCTAAATTTTCTCTTCGATCCGTTGTCAAAAATTCCTTAGATTAACTGGTGCTGCAGAGATTTGCCGGCACTAAAATGTGAAAAGCCCGTGATGTAAATTGCCCTGATAGTGCAGAGTAACTGCCGACGTAACAGCTGTTAGTAAACAATCATGTGTTTTGAAAAGGAGCAAAAGGAGAAAGTCCTACCGAGAAGAGCAAATCAACGTCTTGGTGCTACGTGGTATGTTTGTTTCTAAACCTTTCGCCCAGAAATGAAGGACAAACATGCCGCCTTCCGTCAGAATGATTCGTAATCGGACCGATACTTGGTTTTGAGTAGCAAGCAAAAAGATAATATCTGAGGTATACCTATCGTTGAGATCAGCTGGGTGCACAGTCGCTTACCAGGGATACTGACTGGCTGGAAATTCCTTAGCTTTCATCGTATATCACGTCAGGCAAGCTCAAGCCCTCGACAGGAAGATGATCGTGATCCCAAGTTGGTAGATGTTGCGAAAGTAGAAGGGAGTACATTGTGTAAGGATCAAGGTCATATTTAAATGCCCTCGGGTCCTCGTTCCAAAATATCAAAATTCTGCGAGAGACAGAGACAGATCGTGGAGGACTGGAGTCTTTCAAACATCAGCGGCTCACTGTCTTGCTTGCCAAGGTAAGAACCATATTTGTTGTGTTTGATGTTGAGTTTGCGTATGACTGATATGCCTTGAAAGCAGGGCTTACAGACAAAGGCATCTTGGTGAGCCAAGGTGTGGATTGCCTGCAACAGATCAGTACTTGCTGTTACTTGTTTGTCTGGTAGCCTTGGCTTGTACCTCTGTTGAATGCGGGCGAACCATACTTGACCACTTTGTCTACTAACAATGGTTTGCCTGTTCAGTCCCTTCATATAGGGGAGTCTCTGATCGCGATCTTTGTCCTTCGACGCAGCATCGACACTAGCGAACATCTTGTTTGTGAAAGCGATCAGATGCTCCGACAGGATGTGTGAGACTCTTTCGGCTGTCAGACTGGATGCTTTGCCAACTCCAGCTATGTCAATGTCAGCACATCGTGCGTCTTGCTAGTAACACAGCAAGTATGTCTGCTCAGACTCGTAAGACGCTTCTACTAATAGCAGTAATTATAGGCGAAGAGTCACGTAACCCCATGCTACCGTTCCTGCAGAGATCGGGTGTGGGATGTATGTTTACCTTGTGCGGCGAAGATTGCAACGTGATGCAAACTCGACAGCAGAGATGAGCCTACGCAACCTTGCATCAGGGACTTGAAATGGTCCAGAATTTGGGAGAGCATGATTGCTTAGGAGGAACCGTCGGTCTTGCTGATTTTGGGGTTGAAAATGTGGTTGGGAAGGAAGGGGGAGCAGTTGACAATTTGGGTGGAAGGTGGAACGCGCAGCCTGGGAAATGGCAGGAAGGGATTGTAGTGAGCTAGCGTACGTGTTTTGAGTGGATGAATCACCTGGAACTTGCATCATTTCCTCTACCAAATACAGTTGCTTTACTCATTCCGCGGTCCTATTTCCTCGACTTGATTTCTACACGAGATAACTTGATTTTTATTACTGTGATACTGCAGTTGACATCTTTTTTGAACGTGCAAGTCATATTGTAAGTCATATGCATTGTTCATAGGAGAACTCGTGCTCATTTACCCCTAATTCCCTTCTCCAGGCCTCCAGCTGACCTTGAAGAAGCTGCCTGATTTATCACCAACTATGACCCAGGCAACGACACATGCGATTGGATCAATAACGAAAGGTAGGACTGAATGCAAAGTCTTATTCAGGATTTGCTATGGATGAGAAAACTCCGTCTGGTCACTGCTTGGCTGCCTCTTCGTGGATCTGCAACACAAAGGAACTGAGCATGGATCGCGTTAGTTTCATGTACTGGAAGCTTACTTGAACTATCACAGGCCTTTTCCACACTCACCAACTATTCGTTCGACTCTTGTTCCATTCCTCCGGTAGATACCTATCACCACTATCTTTGTCCACGGTTCCTGCGCACCGCAAACAATTCACAGCATCGCCCGGTTTACCTCATCAGTTCAATCGATAAGAGCCTCACAATCCCACGATTCCGGACCTTTGAAGTTGTGCCAAGTATCTGGGATGCGAACGATGTTTGACAAGTCGAATTAGTTTCAACACAAGGTGCGACTGCGAGGGGCCATGCCACAGTTGGCTCATCGAATGCTCAGGCTCCAGCGTCATTGTTTGCTTGAAACACCGTTTCGCGATCTATCAAGGCAGTATTTGTTTTTGAAAGCGAGCCTAATTTGTTCGACAATCAAGAAAAGTACTGATCTGACCTCATCGTTGGACAGTCATGATCATGCGGCGACTCCAATCACTTCCAACACACCTTAGCTGGTGTCCCTGGAAAGTTGCGATCTTTCCACGAGTGATAGGAGTGGATGGAAGAACAAGACCTGGATCCGGTTGAGATGGTCTTCAGTCCCCCTAACTTGATTCTATGCCTTCTTGAAGTGTTTGATTAGGTTTTGTGAATTTATCGTGGTCATTGACATTATATCTAGTGATTTCTATGCTATGTAATCAAGTCAATGACATCCACCCTCACTTTGGTTCGAGACATGCTTTAGCATTTGATTATACACTTCGAAACGGGATCCATCAACAAATCATGTCACTCAATAGGCAGGCAATATCCATCGCATGGCAAGCCGCATCAGCTTCCGAGGTGTAACGAGCCCACGTTCTGCTAAAAGGCGTGCAGAGAGAACGCCTAGGTGTAACGAAAGCTTAAACTAAGCAACACAAGACAAACTATATAAAGTTACAAGCGAGCTTCGGCTGCGGCTCAATCCGTGGAGTGACCGTCATTCTGTGCCAAAGCCTCTGCTGGCGATATATAAGCCCAGGACACTGCTGTCGAACTACACATGGTATAGGAGCCACTCAGTTCAAATCTTATTACGTCAAGATTCGATATTCATACTCTGTCCTATCATATCCCATCTACTTCAAGACTTTACGGCCTGCTGGGCATTATATCAAATCTAGAGTTACTTGTCACAGTTGTATTCGATCTTGATAACACATCTCCTATCAATCGCACGCCATATCCCTCACTATGCCTTTTGTTTCCAGCAGTGGGAGTAGTTATCGACCAACTCAAAAGTGTCGAATCAGGCATTGTCATAGAGAGGTTGGGTACTATGAAAGCAGCGAGAAGAGTTCCTTTTACTGCCCAAAGCGTGAGTAAAGCTCCAACAAACAATAGAGATTTCTAATAAATCGCTAGACAGCTGCCATGCTCACAAATGCCGCACGCCGTCAGAAGACGGGGAGAAGTTCTGCGAAATCCGTAAGTCACCAGTTGTCTAATTGAAGAAATATACTGACATATACAGACGCAGTTTGTGGCCAACACGGATGTAGCAAAAGAATATCAGAGGAAGACAAATCCTTCCGCTACTCAAAAAGAGGCACAAAGTTTTGGTTTTGCTCTGACCGTAAGTTTCATATACTCTGGAACACCCAGCAGCTCGGTACTAACACGATATAGATCGTTGCAAGGTAGATGACTGCTACAACCATCGCCGCGACTCCAACACCAAATACTGTGAAGGCCACGCCAAGGAGAACAAATGCGAGGTTTCAGATTGTTCTTCGGATCGAAGTTCGAAACACTTTTGTGAAAAACACTCTTGTCAGCATCCTCATTGCACTCGAAAGACATTGGCCTCGGGTCGGAGTAAAGGGAAATGTCGTTACCATCAGTCGTGTGCCTCACCAGGGTGTACCAGACATGTGGACGTGGATAACGACAATAGTCCAAAGACATTTTGCGCCTATCATTGCCAATGCAGAATGAAGCACTGTCATGGTATCGTCCAGACGGGATCTTCTTTTTGTGCCGAGCACGAGTGCTACATCACCACCTGCTCTCGACCCAGAGACCTTTATCATGCCCATGGCACCCGGTTCTGTCAAAAACGTACGTATTTCTCGTATATCCCGTTCCAAGACTAATATTCCATTCTAGACAGGTGTTCCGTCGCAGAGTGCAAAAGTTCCATCATCGACTCCAAGGGTCATCACGTCCATAGGTGCCCCCGACATACTTGCGAACGACCGAACTGTTATGAAGAAGCCCGCACCGGCGGTTCGAGATCTCCTTTCTGTTGTTCCCACCGTTGCGTCAACACTGATTGTCGAAATCCGTGCAAGGTTGAAGGTGGTCTTTGTCTGGAGGAAGCATGCTTAAAACCCATGTGCGGTTTGCCCAAGGTTGACTGTGAAAACTATTGTTTCAAACACATAACTCGCTCGACCCGCAATGATTACCCAAGCCCAGGTCCTCATACAGCATCCCACTCTACTGGAAGACGTTATTTTTTCGGGAGTAGTGGTAATAGATTATACGTGCCCTATTTTCCTATGCCCCCTGGCATGAGTCACGTTATGGGGTCTCGCACTCCTGGATCGGGGTCCAGGGAATGGCAGTATATGCAGATGAACAGGGCATACCGAGATAGTACTCCACGACATCTGCGGCATTAGTACTTTCGTTTTTGTGCTTTGAAAGGGGATTTGAACTGGAGGTTCCAACTAATGTTGTCAAGGTGCCAGCTAGGCTTTGGAGACCGAATATGAGTTTGTATTAGGGTCTGATGGTGCTTGAGATAAGGGGAATTGGGATAAGTTAGTTTAATTTGCGTACACATATTTTGCAATGCATTTGATTTTCGCCACTGTATTTATCTCGTATCGAACGCTCACTTAGGTATCGAAGAGCTAGCTGGAACCTCTCATAGCACGCTTAAATTTAATTTTTGCTGTGATATAGATCTGACGATGTTTTGTTAAATATATAACAGAATAAAGGTCCAATAGGGACAATCAGGTTAAATCATCCATCATAAAACCATATATTAAAATAAAAGCTGCGAATTCGTAGCATAGCTAACCTATAGACTGTCGTGTACTGAGATGCGTGACAGAAATAATAACCAGTAATATCACTCGATTGTGTCTGTTTATTCTTGGCCCAGATTAAGTTCAATCCTTTTTTTCTCAACAAAAATAATTGAGTTAGAGTACAGCACATTCAAGTGGAGTTTCGTCTTATTAAACTTGGCACTGTGATATATGCCAGTGGCAAATAGATAAAAAATATTAAATCAGCCTTATCAGCGAGGATATCGCCTCAGAGCGCACAGTCACTTTTGTCTCAACTGAGTTCATCCCCATTTCTTCTGACGCCCCAAAACCTTGGCATTCCCCAGAAACTTCAGGTCGGTCGGCTTCCATGTAACATGACATGAACCGAAAAGAATTATGGGGACGGCTTGAGATGAACCCGATAGAGAGTCAAGAGCCATAAGGGGAAGGTCTCAAGTTTCGGATGAGCCAAGAAATGACATAGCCAAGAACTAGTAATCAATGCTATACATAAAATAAGAAGAGTGTGCAGGGGTTTGATCGAGAAATCTGCATCACCCTGTTGTTTGGATGTTTGAGTCTGAGGGTTTTACCATGGTTACATCGGGCCATCGACCGAGCTATGAAACAGATCTGAGATGATGCCAGGGTAAGAAGAGAAGAGAAGTCGTTCATCAAGAATAGAGAGAGAAGAGTAAAAGAGATACAAACATGCCATGCAATCAGCTCATCATCACATCCATCAGCTTAGACATACATAGATAGCTTTATGTATGTACTGTGACTGTTGGGTATGCCGCGCGCTTAAAGAATACCTCAATTGGTCCCTTGTCTGTATAGTCGCACTTGTTTCAACCAACGAGACGCATCCGCGACCGGGTCGTCTTGGCCCCGACCTCAAAGAATGTCCTCCTCTAGCCTCCAATTGGTTGCTTCCCCTACCCCTGCTTCGTCCCATGCATCAAGACATGCCATCTCTTATGCTCTTTTGTTGGAATGATTCGCTCTTTAGAAAGCGCTATTGACTTACTCAGTCTGTCTCTCATTCTCATTCTTTTTATCCTCATCCTCGCTGGCGAGTGAACTTTTCCCCAATCTATACTTTTTTGTAATACCAGAACGAACCTCTCTTTAATTTTTACTCTGGTTACACTGTCACTCTTACAAAAAACACTACATCACACCACACCACACCACATATATACTCAAGTCTGTATAAACAACATACAGCAAAATGGGTGCCAATCTTTCCTCCACATTCGTTCCGGACCTTTCGGGCGTCGTCCTCAGCCCCGAAGACAAAGACGCAGACCTTCACCTCGCCGTCTTCTGGGGTGCCTCTCTCTACGCTTGCGCCATGATCTTTAGCACATGCGCTCTCATCGACCGCTGGAAGGGCCCTTATGACCGCGTTCGAACGACGGGAGGTTCTGTACTCGGAGCGCTATTATTATCCACGGTCTGGCCTGTCGTCATGGCTTATTTGACCTTTAACCCTGCGTACGCCGATTGATGAGGACCAAACATCTATTGCAAATGGAAATGGGAAACGGGTTGGCTTGCTGGTTATGAGCGATATGGACGGACGGCGCATTTTGGGAGATGATGATACCTTGAGGTACCTTGGCTACAAAACAGAACGATGGAAACGGATAGCATATTAGGTCAGACCTGGAGTTTGAATGCATACCACATCGATATAACATCTAATACATATTCTTTTCTATGTCTCCCATCTTTGACTTGATGTCACCATCTAAGGCAGAGGTATTGTAAGACCGCATCAACCCACGAGAGTATTACGTCGACTTCTATCCGACCGAGCATCCTTTCTCCCAATGATTGTCTCAAGAGCCTGCGTCAACGCCTTGGCATCATACCTCCCGCCACGTCCCTTCTCATCCTTGGGTCCGTACAACCGCGTCGCGTCAATACCCAGCTGTCCAAACTGCTGCTTGTCCACCTTGGGTGAAGTCGGACTCTCGATGTAAATCACATGCGTCACGTATTGATTGTAATCTTCCTCTGTTGGTTTCGGTAGGCCGCGCGAATCGGCGAGAGCGTTTGCAATGGCCCCGACAAAGTCCAATCCTGTAAATGGTGCTGTTGAGGGACCTGTCTCACGATCGGTGGTGCCGTTAAGGATGAGGATCTTGTTGCGCACGTGCGGGCTCGCGATGGCGTCTCCTACACCGCGCAGAACGAGACTGGGGATTAGGGACGTAAATAAAGACCCGATGCTGTATACTACGCTGTGCACGGATCCGAGGGCGTCCAGGACTCTTGGGTTGGCGGGCATCTTGATCTCTTCACCGTATGGATTGATGTACCATAGTCGCGAGATTCGGGCCGGTAGGTCCTCTTCCTGTTCCTTTGAGAAAGCAATTGCTGGCCGTCGCAGCGCAGGTAGCGTCCCCGGCAAGTTTGCATCTTCTACGTGGTGATGGTCATGGTGCCACGGCCCCGATCGCGATACAGACGGACTATGCACGCCAGCTGATGTCCCTGGCACAGCAGCGGTGGGAGCGCTTGGATGAGAAATGTCATTCTGGCCGGTGATTATGGTGCCATCTTCAAGCCCAGCAGCGATATGGCTCGCAAAGTTGGTGTTGAGAGCCGGAAGGACAGCTATTCTATCCGGTACAGAGCAAATGGAGCTCAAGAGATAGATGGCAGCTTCAAAACTACCGGTGAACAGACGAGCGCCGGTAAGAAAAAGATTGCCAATGCTGGCGCCAGAATAGTCAAAGCGACTACTCGGTTTCATGCGCTTCACAACTTCGAGGTTGAAGCTGTTGAGGTAAGATCGGATGAGCTCCCGCTTGGGCGATGAGATGTCGCCCCATAGAGGGTGGGTAGCCTCTAGAATCTCAAACCATTCCGATCTAGCAATGGCGTAGTTCTTGGGAAGGCGGTGATTGAAGAAGTGCCTGATGGCGGCTGTCTCGGGGTTTCCGTTGTCGTTTGGGATCAGGCGAACGAGACGCGATCTAACATCTCCGATACCTTAATTTTTCCTTGGGTGTTACTACTAAAGGTTCTTACTGGCATTACTAGGACTAGGGAGGGAGGTCCCCTGCCACGTGGTAGCAAAACTAACCTGGTCCACCAAAGACGCGAATGATCTCACTACTGCTACCTCCGTTATCAGAGATGGGGATCACGTAGCTGAGGGTGCATTGATTCGCTTCTCGAACGCTCTCGAAGACATCGACGAGACTGTTGGCGGCGCTACCGCCTGAAAAGACAACTATGCCTGTCACTGACGGTGAGCGGGGGGTTCCACTGGGAGAGTACGGGAGCTGGAGACCCAGGTTGACTGTCAATTGGGATGGAGTGTGAGCCATTGATCGATGAATCGGATGTATTATGTGATTGTTTGAAGAGACTAGAGGACCCTGAGGGAGTCTTCCGATGTGTTGATGATGACAGATGATATGGAGCAGTTTGCGGGGCAAGACAGTATAGCCCACATTGTCGTATCACTACCGAGGATTACTTGGTTCATTCAATTGATACCCTATAGTTGTTTATTTTGATCAAACAAGATGTAACCTTATGATCTGGACCTGACACTCGGATGACTTGTTATCAACTTTGTAAATTATTACTGCACTGTGATGTTCTGATACCAGTCAAAGACCATCCGGAACCTTCGATACCAATGTCATGTTCTTGTCATGCTATGTAGAGGCAGATGCAATAACCACTGTCATTAGAACAACGTGGCGTAAACTCGTATGACAATATAAACATTGCTCTCGTATCGCTTTGCTTTGTGTTGTCTTGTCTACAGTAGAATAGAGCAGGTATGTAAGAAACCCGGCGGTTCTTTGCTGGAAAAAAAGGCATTGATAATCTCGGATCCGCATAGATATGGAGTGGATCAGGTTTTTTTTCTGAATGGCTTCATCGGGATTCTTAGTCCGAAGCCCGCAATTGGTCTCGATGAACCCAGTCCACTTATTCCATACCTAGGTTGTAGTGAAAAAAAGAACCCCATCGGCAGTTGATACATGTCGTCGCATTGAAAACAGTAAAACGTCAAGTATCCACTGCTTCTTGTGGGTGGTTACGTCAGTTCAACACTTTATTTCCTTCATGTCTATCGAACTATGAGCATGAAGCACGATTCTTACAAATCGCATCCTGCACAGACATCAAACTGTTTCCTTACAAATCTCCATCTTTCGAGCATTGTCCATTTTGTTTAAAGAGATTTCCATTTTTAGCTGTCGGTATAGATTGTCGATATACATATATAAAGACCACATCGAAGCGTCATAAACAACTACTTCCCTTATCAACACCATCTTCACCAACAACAACTACAAACCAAACACTTCAAACAAACACCATATACACAATGTCTCAGTCTATCCCCAAGACCGTTAAGCAATGGGTCATCCCCTCTCGGGATGCCAAGGACTTCAGTGGCATGAAGTTCACTGAGGCTCCTGCTCCTGAGCTCGGTGATGGCCAGGTCCTCGTCAAGCGTGAGTCTACTCTTCCTCATCAACACTCCCATACAAGTCACTAACATCCAAACAGTCCAGGGTGCTTCCCTCAACTACCGTGATCTGATTCTCCCTATCGGACGCTACCCCTTCCCCGCCAAGGATGGCGTCGTCCCCGGTTCTGATGGTGCCGGTACCGTCCTCGCCGTCGGCAAGAACGTCACCCGCTTCCAGCCCGGCGACAAGGTCGTCACCCTCTTCAACCAGGGCCACATCGGCGGTCCTCTCGACGACCTCAGCGTCAAGACCGGTCTCGGTGGTGTCATTGACGGTACCTTCCGCTCCGTCGGTGCTTTCGACGAGCAGGGTCTCGTCCCCATGCCCAAGGGTCTCGAGTTCCACGAGGCTGCCACTCTCACTTGCGCCGGTCTGACCGCCTGGAACGGTCTCTACGGTCTTGAGGGCAAGAAGCTCCTCCCTGGCCAGTGGGTTCTCACCCAGGGAACCGGCGGTGTCTCCATCTTCGCCGTCCAGTTCGCCAAGGCTGCCGGCGCCAAGGTCATTGCTACCACCAGCTCCAGCGAGAAGGCCAAGCTCCTCGAGAAGCTCGGTGCCGACCATATCATCAACTACAAGGAGACTCCTGAGTGGGGAGCCAAGGCCAAGGAGATCACCGGCGGTGCTGGTGTTGACCACATCATCGAGGTTGCCGGTCCTTCTTCCATGAAGCAGTCTCTCAACGCTGTCAAGATTGACGGTGTCATCTCCATCATCGGATTCGTCGGTGGTACCGGCCAGAACGACCCCGGTTTCCTCGACTGCCTTTCCAACCTTTGCACCACCCGAGGTCTCCTTGTCGGAAGCCGAACCCAGATGGAGGACATGTGCCGCGCCATCGAGGCCAACATCGAGAAGCTCCGACCCGTTGTCGACCCCAAGGTCTTCAGCCTCGAGCAGCTCCGTGAGGCTTACGAGTACCAGTGGTCTGGTAAGCACCAGGGCAAGGTCTGTGTCAAGATTGACTAAGCGATGGAATTACGAAAAAGTTACGCCTGAGCGATGGGGAGCTTTGGCTTTGAAGTTTAATATATAGAACCAATTGATACCACATTTTCACACGAATCACAATCTCGCATCTATCTTGAAGTGAATTGAATCCCTTGAATGGATGCGTTAATATTCCAGTGCTCGGCCAATAAATTACATGCCCTTTGGCATTTAGCTTTGACGCTCAACTGCCTCCAATAACGATTCCTCCTAATGCCAACCATCTAATCCAGCAATCTATACCAATAAACAAAAGAAACATTATTCCATTTAGAGAACGAGAGCGGCAACACCAGCCACAATACCACCGAACAGGCTGTATCTGTTGGAAGTTCCACCGTTGACAATGACTGAGCTGGGTGTAGGAACTGGGACGACACCGGGAGTTTCGGGGACGGGGTTAGGTAGAGGAACGGGAGTACCAGTGGGAACTGGGAGGACAGGAGGAACAGAAGAGCTGGCGACAGGAGTGTCGACAGGAGGAGGGACAATGACGGCAGTAGAAGATCCCTCAAGAACAGGAGGCGATGTCGCAGCCGTGTTACCACCACCCTGAACAACAGTAGTCGTATCGCCACCAGCCAGAGTTAGAGTATCGGTCGAGCCACGAGTGCTACCGCCTCCTTCGCCGTTGCAGACGCTTCCATTGGGACAGCAGCCATACTGCGCGTTGGTGCCAACTTCACAGTACGCAGTAGGAGGACAACCGCCCTGCTGGCTAGGACAGCATGTCCAGTCCTCTTGAATACAGCCGGTACCACAGTCCTTGAGTTTCTGCTCCGAGCAGGGGACTTCGACGACTTGACGGACCGAGAGGAGAGGGAAGCTGGGCGAGTATTGCACCGAGGCGAGGGCGCCAGAGGCGGAAAGGGCGATGAGAAGGATCTTGTTGTACATTTTGGTCGAGGTTTTTGAGTTTTGAGTTTCGGAGTGAGAGTGTTTTTAGCGAATGGCTTATTGTCTCGAGTTATGGCTCTTGTGTTGTACTTGTACGAGTGAGAGTGAGTGAGTGCGTGATGGTGATGAGAAGAATTGAGAGACATACCAAGACGTCGGGGTTTATATGTCTTTGCTTCTACCAACGCCCCGATCGTGTTTCTTGTCGTTTTAGATCTCGGCTCCAAGTTAGTATCTCCCCTCCCATGGTTCTCCTCTTCTCTTTTTCCGCCCGTGAGTTACCGCGTGCGGCGTTGGTGATGTCGGCTTTTGCTTTTGGTTAAAGACATGCAAGACATTCCAGCCACGATTGCATCCACTCCTCCCGCAAACATCCACTCCCTTTTTGTCCCATAGCGGTAATAAATTGTCTTGACTTATTCCAGTCGATCAATCTCTGTTTTGTCTCATCTATTTTTGCACAATCGGATCTGTTGCTAAGACGGTTGTCTGTGCGACGCAATCTATTATCCGTTTTTCCGGCGATTTGTTCCTTTCTTCTTCCGTCCCTGGGCGCATCTTTTTGATGGTCATTGATATTCAGGGCGAATTGCCTGATCATGTGTCAACGACGGGAACTGTTTCGGGTGGCTGTTTTCAGTAGTGCTGTGGTAACCAAGTCAGATCAGATCGGGATCTTGGTGGAACTCGATTATCTGGACGTCAGAATACGCAATTCCTTGTTGGTGAAGAGTGTTTGTACGAGATCTTGTTTTTGCCAAGTCGTTTGGTTGATGTAGTTGATGTCATTGTCCGTATAACACTGACGCTTGGTCTGACTTGGCACTTTTTGATCCCGTGAGCTCTTTCTTATTACCATGTGAGTGGTTAGGTAACTGATGCTGTGTGCTTATTATTGTTTAAAATAAACCAAATTAAACAATTCGATTCTCCCTAGCAGTTCTTGCAGCTTTGACACTACTCCTCCTCTGATATTAGGAAACCTTTTATTCGGATTCTTACTCATCAAGATCAAAAGTACCACTCAGTATAAAGTTTATAGGCAATGAATATTCTTTATCTATATTTGTTTAATTCATATCTTTCCTGTCTACTCTACTACTCTTTGTCCTCTGGATATCTGCCAGAATACAACTCAGGTCTTTCAACCCCAACCTCTGTACTCCTTCATTGTTAAACTTGATAAATCCAATGTGGTGTCGCCATAGAATTTCAACTGATTACTAACATCTGTGAACAAGAATATCCAGTATTCAAAATGGACGCATTAGGATAGTGTCTCTGCCAAGACTGATGTCTAAATTCCAGCGATTGCCAAACTTGAGACAACAACCGGATAAAGTTTCAGGGCGGCAAGCTCTAGGTCTGATCGATCTTGACTAGTGAAAGCTATTGGAGATGTCGGCCAGGAACAAGATTTACGATTATGCCGTTGTTTTCCTGCCCCTGGGCGCAAACCGCCACCTGATAATGCGTGGTCTGGTTGAACGGCGTGGCGAGGGAGGATTTATATAATTTTGGTTTCTCCACTTGCCACTATACGTGTTTGACTATTCGACTTTCTTAAGATATATCGTGATTGCGATTGCAAGTGCAGGGTAAGTCTAAAGGATCTGTTTCACTGTGGATGATTCATGGTGACTTGGTTGCAACTCTGGCCGAAACTGTCTCAAAGGTGATGAAAGCATGTCTCACAAGGATCCTCTCAAAATCTTCTTTTTTCTTGATCGAGAACCAGAAAATAATCGACTGTTGTCTTTCTGGCATCATGCTTGGGTTTGTCTCCCTCATCATAGTGTTGTTTGGTAGATATTGGTGGACGAGACTGGCATCAAAGGGCAAGCAGTATCGTACCTTCTCTGTTTTGTATTGAGAATTATAGGATGAGTAATCTCAAGTCCCAAGGAAAGTGGAAAACAACCCAATCAGAATCTCTTGTGAAGTCATCGGCGAGTTTAGTCAGCCAACATCAACAGCAGGGAAGTAACCGCCTTTCATCAACCCTCTAACAACCAGGCAACGATGCCAAATAATCAAACTTGCCATTTCAATCTCATCCGGTCAATTTCAGCCTCTATTCTCAGATATGGTCAAGGAATTACGAACCGTAGTATTGCGGAAGCGGTGGAAAATATCTATTACCCTCCCAATTCCCATGACGACAACTTACCAACATATCATGTCAACTCTCCTCAGCGCTTCTTGACCTAGTCGATGCTATTGGATCCTCGAGGTCTTATGGTTTTTCATCATGATCAATCCAATCTTGTCAACTGCAAATCAACACATCTAGCTGTTTATACTCGAGCGACGTGTCAACAATCCAGAGTTGTATCCGGTCCAAGTGTAGCAGATTGATATTAGAGTGGAGATATAGAAGCATCGAGGCATTTTGAGGTTCTACAAGGTAATGTATGTCCTTCCCATAACTCCTGTTCACCCGCTAATCTGAACCCCTATTCTAGTTTACAAGTTAAGCCATGCCGAGCATCTCCACCATGAATAGCTCCAACCAACTCGACTGTCGTCAGCATCCTCTACAAGCCATTGGCGCTACTATCGGAACTGGAGAAGAAGAACATCGAACCCCTCGCTCGAGTCATTTCCAAGGTGCCAACGAGGGACCAGCCGAAGTCATCGCCAAGGTCTCGGGTGTACAGAGCGGGAGAAGGGGGAGGATGATGGCCCTTTACCAAAAACAAAGGCGGTCCTTTCCCTGACCTGCATGTTTGATATCGATATGAATTGATGTACGCTTCCCGTCATCCAGAGCTCATAGCAAGACTGTTGGGGTTCGCCTCTCATAAGCGATATATTCTTATTGCAGCAAGTCTCCCTCGCCGACCACGCGGACAACAAGCAACACGCTCCGAACAGCTTTGATCACAACTTAGACCTGATCTTGCTGCTCCGGATAGGGTCAGCGATAATATTGTGAGTAGGGTGAATCACTGCTGGTATGAGTAAAAAGATCAACTACAATCAAGCCAAGGACCTTTGAACCAGATTCATGAGCGATCAGGGGGAAAAGAATACTTGCCACAACACAACCAAGGGCTTTCATGCCCGACATCAAGGTGGGTAGCCCTATATTCAACCCAGTACATACAGAGCTGACTATTCTATTAGAGCAAGTATCTGGAGCAGGTGCAAAACATCCCGGAGGTCTACGCATAAGGAATCTGTTTTTTTAAACTCTCAACTAAAGCCTGAGCCCTCTCAATTTATCAATATTATCAACAATAAGGTTAATCTGTCTGTGCAGATCGAATTTCGGTGTATCATGACGTTAAAGTTCTTCTCATAGTAACTGACTTTCCCAACAAATACGTCAGTGGTACAAGGAGCCAAAGTTCAGACCTGGCCTCGCTCAAAATTTACAGGATATCCTCCTGAATAGCAGTGTATCGATCACGAAGCATGTCAGCGTTGAGCCAACAAATCTCGTGCACCAGTTGAACGTTGCCTCCAACACAATCGTAACAGTTAAGATGACCACCGGAAAATGGAATCTATGGTGCTTACAGCTTGAACCCCTGTTCAATGTGCGTACTTCGAGTCGCCAAATCTGAGTTTGAATTACTTTTTGTTATTGGGAAGAACATAATACTCAAAAAAGTGTAATTAAAGATGGCAAACTTATCATCATGTTATTGGGAAGAAAGGTCCGCTCCACGGCAGTCACGATCCCTTTTCTCAACGGTTACGCACTGTGCTGTTCCCATCCCAGGTTCGCGTCAATAAGCTTCAAAGCAACTCTTAAAAGAAAAACAGACAAGAAAGCGCCCTCCCAGCTTGTCGTGTATTTCATTTTTCATCCATACCTAGATAGGTGTTCTGCTAATACAAACAGATTTCCTGTCTTGCATCGACTAGCACTTTATAAACTATATTTCTCCAAACACATCTCAGCAGGCACCGTACAAACAAGTAGGTGGTCATCCTCATCATCATCAAAAGATATGCCTTCGACACTAGATCCAGAGCCCTCTAAATACCAGGCTCTTTTCGATTCACCCTACAAGATGCCTTCAGACCACGAGACACCTCCAGCCTACCTGACACCCTCTGCCTTCCTTTCAGACTCAGAGCCTTCTAAACACGAGTCTCTTCTCGATTCACCCTCCAAGATACCTTCAGACTACCTGACACCCTCTGCCTTCTTGTCAGATCCAGAACCCGTTGAAGATGAAGATCTCTCAAATTCACCCGTACCTGAATTCTCAATAGATGAGAACACCCTGCCAGAGCCAAACCTCGACGTGACGAAATTCTTCCTTGAGAATGGGGGCAAACCGATATCGACTTTACCGGGTATGACACCTCAAATCGACTTCAGGATCTCGAACGTACCACCGACTCAGGAACTGCTAGACAACATTGGCCAGGACTCGGAAACAGTCAGAGCCAAGATTATCCCCCGTGAAAAACCACTGAGGAAGAAGAAAGGGAGACAGTCCAAGGAGGACCCGCTAGGGATCATATTCGATCTGCAAGATGCCGCAAACCGCGTAAAAGCTAAGCAGAGCAAATTGAAAACCCTTGAGGAACTGAGTCCCAAACTGCAACGAATCGCCAGTTGCCAGTTGAAGCGGTACATCGAAGAAGAACAAACGAGGCGAATGGCCGAGGAGAAAAAGAATCGGAAGAAGGGGGAAGAAGAGGGGAGGAGGTTGAACGAACGCTTGCAGGAACAGGCCAGGGACGAGGCTATCAAGCAGGCCAAGGACGATGCTATTAAGCAGAGCATGAACAACTCCAGAATGAGAACTATGCATCAGAATGGGCTATTCTGTGGCACAAAACTACAACCACAGCCGCCACCACAAATTCCGCTCCAATCGCAAATCCTGTTCCAACCACAGCAGCCACTACCACCACAGCCGCCATTACAACCACAACAGCCATTACCACCACAGCCACTACAAGTCCCGTTCCAATCACAACCGCAAATCCCGTTACAGGAATTCAACATATATCAACAACCGCCCTCTTGGACGCAGTCGCAAATCCCAGGACCAATCGACATGCATCAGCAAGGTAATCCTTCGATGTATCCGCCAGCCCCACCCATACCTGATACCTCTGCTGGAAATGTTGCAAACGGCCCTGACGGACTCCCTGACTGGACAAGTCAAGTGGATGAACCAGATGGCATTCCTCCCGCCACAATGAGCTCCCACTTGAAGCCTCCAGAATAGCCTTCAAGTAACAGAAACATTGACCACCAGAAAGCCAAGAGACTAAAGGAGGTCAGTTTATATTACTGAGATCGGGCTTCTTGGGCTCTTTCCTTTACTACTCTAAAGCTTGGAGGCCACCTTTTCTCCTCCGCACTGGGATAAGGATTCTTTGTAAAATACTTCATTTTTGTTGCACTGGAACTTGTAGGATAAGATTTGGGTTGTGAGGGAAAACACTCTCATGCAATATGCAGACTGTTGGAGTTAGCGGGGATAACAGGTAAAGTTGTCGCGACAGACCCAAACACAAATCGGGATAAATTCGCGGCTTTCTATAAAGCCGAATAGAGGCACTACATAGGAACGAAGGATTCGAGTGGAGAATTCCTTCAACGGCAAGTCTGAGCAAGCAACACCATCGACTAACGGCAATAATATTCTGACAGCACACTAGGCTTGTATAAAAAGGCGTTGTCTCTTCTTCAACCTGACCATCAAATCGGCATCAATTGATCCCACAACATTCAACATGGCAACAGACGAGCTCAAGTCCATCCTCCAAACCGTCATAGACGACTTTCGGGGATGGCCCCTCGCACCGATAATGCACTTCCCTAACGAAGCAGGGCTTGACTTTGAAGACATCTACTTTCCCTCGGACGACGGTGTCCCTCTGGAAGGCTGGTTCATCCCCTGCAAAGGCTCAAACAAGATCATCATCGCCAACCACCCGCACTGGTTCAATCGCGCAGGAATACCCTCACACCTGGAACCATGGAACAATCTCATGCCGGGAAACGATTTTGAAGTCAACTTCATTCCAGACTATAAAATCTTGCACGACGCGGGGTACAATGTCCTGGCGTATGATCTGAGGAACCATGGTTTGAGCGGGCAAGGGAACCAAGGACTGTTTGGCTTCTTTGAGTGGCGCGACGTTCTGGGCTCGCTCAAGTACGTGCGAGGACGTGAAGATACGAAGGATATGACTATTGGACTTTTTAGTCGCTGCGCCGGCGCAAACGCGACCTTTTCCGCCATGAGACATCGTCCAGAAGCCTTCAAAGGCGTACGCTGCATGGTTGCGCCGCAGCCGATATCCGCAGTGTCTTCGATTGGGAAACTCATCAAAACGATGGGTGCGCCAGAGTCATTTATGGAGGAGGCTGATCGGATGTTCTTCATGAAGACGAGCTTCCACATCAACCAACTCAATCCCCCGGCGGATGCAAAACACACCAATGTGCCGACCTTTTTGTACCAGGTGCATGACGATCCTTGCACGACGCCTGCGGATGTGCAGTCTGTTTACGACAATATCCCAATCGAGGAGAAGAAGTTGAAGTGGATTGAGGGGACAGAGAAGCGATGGGATGGGTATACCTACTTCCAAAGGGAACCGGATCAATTTGTGGAGTGGTTTGCAAAGTACATGAACTAGTCTGGTACGTTGTAATGAAGTATTAGTCTATTCTATGGTTCTAATGAAAGAAATGGGTATCGTCTATGTTTTATGCTAAAAAGGAAAATCCGGTCTATGGTGCTGTGAGAATGGCGATTTGAGAGCTCCGACGTCTCTTTGGCTCCGGAATCTATGAGACAGTTAGATCTCCAGCCCGATTGATAGTTATGTAGTCAGGAGCTTCATACCGTATAAGTATTGCCGTTCCTCAGCGGCCGCATAGACTCCGCGTTGCTGGCAGCATCCTGATCATCGCTGTCGGACGATCTGTTCTGTTTGACTACCACCTCAACCTCTGTCCTGGTCGTCTTCTGAATACCGCCTTCCATCCTGTCCATCTCAATGTCGTCGACACCAGCTTGGATAAGGGTCAGGTTGCCTCCGACAAACATGGCTGAGGGGATGTGGCCTTTTCCGAGCTTGTTTCCGCTCTTTTGTTTCGGTTGGGTACTGCCGGACTTGGAGCCTGAGTAGTCGTAGCCGTTACCGTTGCTAGCTTTTACGACTTTGACGATGAGATCGGCCATATTCATCTCGATGTGGAGTTTGACGAGATAAGCGAGGGGGTGGAACTGGACGTAACTGGGGTTGTTAGCGAAGAGATGGAGAGAGGGCGAGATCACTTACACGATATCATTGGGAAGAGACATCATGGCAATGAGAAGGATCTAGTTTAGAGTCAGCATGAATGACCTAGTTAGACCAAGGTAGCAACTTACATCCATAGTCATGGAAATAGCAATCATGCCCAAGTTGTAGTGAAACAAACGGGTATACTTGGTGAGGCCATTCGCGATGAGCCTCGATCGCACAAGATGAATAAAGTATAGGTTAAGTCCGGCGTCGACGAGCAGAAAGATGACCTTTTCAATTCTATCCCAGACTTTGTTGATGTTCATCCAAGTATCATTGACCTGTAATCTTGCTGGGATCCAGATCATACAAACGCTGATGTTAACACAGAGTATGATCAGAAACGACCAGATCTTGAGCCATTTTGCGTTTCTCCGATTAACCATGAGTATCGCGATTCTGTTGATGATGATTTGTATAAGGGCTTGAATCTGTATACACCAGAGCATGACTACGATGCTGTTAGCTGCCGTGACAACCCAGTGATGAGGTGGACATACTCAAAACGAAAAAGACTGGAAACCCGCCAGGAATGTAATTTCGTAAATAACACCAGGTAACGGCACTCATGAGACCACTACTCGTCCACTCGAGCCACACAAGGATAATGTAATGGTTCATCTTTCGGCCTCTACTCCACGAGTCCATCGTCTGTCGCAAGGCTTTTGTAAAGGAAAAGATACCGACGCCTAGCGATATGCCCCAGGCGATACTGGCGATGTTCATATCATCCTTGCCAGCGTTGACTTCTTCGAACCCCGGACCTTTCCACAAGTCGGACATGTTTGTTGTTGAGACTCTGCACCAGCAGATAGGAATGACAAAGAAATAAAAGAGTGAGATCCGAAGATATAAAAGAAAGTCCTAGTCTATAGGAGGAGAAGCAAGTGAATGAATGAAGAGGACAGGATATCCGGAAAGGGAAGAGGATGAGTTGCATACATATTAAGTCAGGAATAAACGCATCGACGCTAGGTGATCTGATCAGATCTCATAGAATCTTATTGAAGGGGAGGAAGCACGGATTAGAGAATCCATTTTCCCGCACAGATGCTGAACGAGGGATCCTGGTTGATAAGGCGAGAGCTGATGATGTCCTTGAGTGGTTCGGGGAGGGATGCTGAAAGTCTGCAGTGATGTCAACTTCACCTCAAAAGCAAGGCGACAGCTGCACGTCAGCCTTGTATCGGACGCTTACGATGTTCCAGAAGACGACTAGAGTCTTGTCGCCGCAATAGTATGTTTCCAATATGTCAACACGGAGCAGCGAGTGTCACTGACTACTCACTAGGGGCGAATCATGGTGGACCCCATGTTCAGCGGCCGCATAATACAGCTTAATATAAAAGTACGAAAATGAAAAGAAATACGGAAACTTTGGTTAATGGTTATTCGGATGAATGGAGAGGTAATGATGAGAGAAGTTGGAGGAATTGTTTGGTATCGGGCAAGGCCCTTGTCAAACAGACCAGGCAAAGATAAGCAAAGCATGGAAGTCGTTGTCTCAGTCTTTAAGACACCAAATGACACAATTGACTTTGTGCAAAAGAAATGAATTAATGCCATGGACTGCTACAACGGATCTGATCTTGTCTGATTAACTAATTAATCTATAATTGTCTTCGGCAGAAAGGAACTCTTTCTAGTTCTGCCCCCTACGAAACGCCATAGGCGCTACAAGATTAGCGTCCGTTGGGCTCAACGGGCTCTTACACAGGCCCTGTCCTTGTTGCGGATCCGCTACAGCTTCAGGAGATGAGACAGGCTTGTTACAGAAAGAACAATTAACAAGCAAACTCGGCCATGCCCGTAGCGTTGAAGGATTCATTGATTACATGGCCAAAGCCCAAGGCATTAATTGAAACAAATATGATCGACAATCGACAATTAGCAAAGAAGCTGAGTTCGTACAAACATGAAGAAGGGTCTGACGTCCTGTTAGTACAAGGTGACCTTGCTGCCATTTCTTCTGTCACGATGTAAAATACTCTCCCAATACATCTATACTTATCTATCATATTACAAACTGTCATTTATATATTAGCTACGATAATTGTAGAGAATCATTTTGTATCAATACTAACAAGCCGAAACGCTAACATAATCATGACGACCACCCCGCAGGAACCTGATTACTTACAACCCTCCTTCCTTCCTTTCGAAGCATCACAAATACAACCTACAAAGTGCTAAGCCACTCTCTCACCCTCTTAAAAATCCCACTTCTCAACCCTCTACTGCACTCTTTCTAGAGTCTACTCAGAAACTATGCCACCATGAAGAAAAGATCTCGCGCCTGCGAAGCCTGTCAGGCTCTCAAAGTCAAATGCGAGTTTTCCTCCCCCAACTCATCGACCTGTGAACGCTGCACTCGCTTCAACATCACCTGTGTTCCTGCAGCTAGAAAATGGCAGAGAGACAAGATTGCAGAGTTGGAGGATCAGATCAAGTCTTTGCAGGAGAGATTGGATGGGGCTTCGACACAGGCCTTGTCGAGTTATGCTGCTTCTACAAGAGCCACTTCAGTCTTTTCTACAGAGGGGAATTGGTCTACGACAAATGCTCTACCGTCTGATCTTGGTTTTCTGGATGCTCATCTCGATTACGAGTCCCAGCTCAGAAGCCTGAAGGCTTGCTCGACTACTGCTGCGCAATTCTGGTATCTCATTCCTCCCGTGGAGAGTAGTTCGGCACCGTCACGCCTAGATTCTATGAGGACTGAAACGCCCATCAAACTCATGGCCATGTTCGCAGTTGCTCCTTCGGAAGCAGAAATCGATCCCCAAGTCCAAGAAGAACTACGAACAAAGACACTCGAAATCATCGGCAAGGCGGCAGTCGGCCTCAAGACCCCCTCAGTCGACCTTATCCAAGCTGCCCTAATCATGAGCCTCTGGATACGGCCCTCTCTTAGTATGAATCACGGCAACCCTATACAACTAGCTTTCATAGCCCACGACCTCGGTGTTGAACTTGGACTAGGAGGTTCGGAAATACAAACTTCTGCGCCGGCATGGTTCTTCCGCATGCAGGGACCTCCCACACTGGAGATGCAAAAGACGTGGCTAGTCTCCTGGATGACTTCAACTATGGCTGCTCTTGGTCTGAGAAGAGCACATGTGTTTGACTGGGGAAGGTCACACTATGAAGCCCTTCACGCTTTAGAGACTGATGGTTCGGAGCCTTTGTTCTTGGAGATGCTTCATACAGCAAGGCTCCATGCACAGATTGCTGCCGGATTGGAACTATGCAACATCCACGCCTTTTACGATGTTGAATCTGACGCTGCAGCGATCACGAGAGCCCAGACGTACAACGACCTCAATACCCTAAGCAGCAGACCGCTCGCCCACGATGTTCAACTTCGCTTCTGGCGAATGCTAGCTGCAATCCACGTCAACGAGCCAGTCCTGCACACAGCCACCAACAAGATCCTCTTTGGGTCTCCATATCTCGCTGAGCGCATCGGCGTCAACGACTTTGCCTGTCCAGCCCAAGTAACACCAACGACAGCAACGGCACTCATTTCCCTGGTAGAAGCATGCCACCTCGCCATTGACATGGTGCTTGAGATGGAGCCCAGCCTTATTCTCAGCCTACCATCTCTCTGTTTTGGACCCGCAGTGAGCTACACGCTTTCGATTCTGGTCAAGGTATTTGTGGCAGTGTCGGCGCCGGGGAACACGTACAGCCAAGTGCTGACTCGAGAAGCGCTACATGTCAGAGAAGCCATGAGGAAGCTCATCTCTGTCAAGGAAAGGCTAGTTAATCTCGATCCGCATATGGGCAACTGGAACACAAGGATCATTGGGTCTGTCGAGTGGCTGGGCGTATGGTTGAACGACTACGAGGGCATCATCGAACAGTACGAGTCCAATCTGGAAAGAGGAATAGCCGAGCATGATATCCGAGTGCTCAGCCCCAATGGACATTTCTAAACAGCTCATTCCTTGTGTCTTGTCACATTTTTAATAATTGATATCGTTGTCAAAGTTGTTCTGGAAGCAGATTGAATGGCGAGCCGTCCAATGACATTGAAACTAACTGCGCCGCATAAATTCCCCGGTCTGTCAACACTCCAATGACGTACACGACTCGAGGTACCGTTGCACTACCGGCATTAGCATTGAGGCAGTGCTGACGATTTAACCACAAGGCTACAGAATTAAGCTTGTCTTTTGTCTTTCTTTTCTTCCTATTCAGGGTCTCTTGTGGGGACGGTCAATTTTGGCCGTTGAATGATTGTAGGTTCAACATCAAACACCCTGTATCAAAGCAATGTGGAAACATTTTGCTTACAGATACTCTTCAAGTCGATGATGCTTTGAATCAGGGGATATTGGAATTTGGGATTGGAATTTCGAATAGGTATCATGACAGGCTTCACGATGTGACAATGTCTTGTATAAAGCCTGGGGAGGAGCTCAATACAAAGTGTCGTCTCATCATCACTCATCAGCTTCAAAGTCTTCGCACAGCTTCACAGGCATCTAAACCTCGTCTTATAAACTCCATCCAGCGATATCTCATTCAGAATGAAATTCTTCAGCCTCGCAGCCCTTGCAACTGCCGTCGTCGCACAAAACGACCTGGCCAGCATCATTGCTTCCCAACCAGACCTCTCAACTCTGGCCGAACTACTCGCTCTTGTTCCCGACATCGCCGAGACTCTTGTGTCTGCGACAAACATCACCATCTTTGCTCCCACCAACAAGGCTTTCGACTCTGTCCCCCGCGACATCCCCGAGGGAGAGGCCATCGAGCAGAAGAACGACACCATTGCCGTTGGCGCCCTCCTCTCCAACCACGTCTTCAAGGGTTACTACCCTGCCAGTGCTGCTTCCGACATCCCCGTCTTTGTGCAGTCCCTTCTCGATAGCAGCTTCGTCAACTATCGCCAGCCTTTTGGTAACTTTACAGGTGGTCAGTACAATGGTATTGTGAAGGATGGTGATGATGTTGTTGTCATCTCTGGCGAGGAGACTTTGTCCTACGTGACTGAAGCAGTAAGTTATAGCTTGTGTATCAGTAGACTCGCAGATACTAACCATTCCCAGGACATCAAAGTCGGCGACTCAGTCATTGTCCACAAAGTAGACACAGTCCTCAGCTTCGGCGCCCCTTTGCAACTCTTTACCCGTCGTGACAACCTTCTCAACTTCAATGCCGCCGTCAACGCTGCCGATCTGCCCTACAACCTTGGCAACATCGGCGCCGACGAGTCTGGTCTCCTCAACATCTCCGACTTTACAGTCTTTGTCCCCAATGACCCTGCCTTTGAGAATATCGGCTCAGTTCTCGAGGGCGCTGACCTCGAGACTCTACAGCAGGTTCTCAAGTACCACTTTGTTGACGACGTCCTCTTCTCCACAGACCTCGCCAATGTCAGTGTTCCTTCTTTCCAGGGAGCTGACTTGACTTTTACTGTTGCTGAGGATGGAAGTGCTTGGGTGAACGGTGCCAAGATTCTGTTTACCAATGTCCTCCTCTTCAACGGTGTTGCTCACATTATCGACAAGTAAGTCACTCAGTCATACGTTCTCATCAACTGTACTAACAAATACAGTGTCCTCAACCCTGCCGATGATCCCTTTGACCGCGCTGATATCAAGCCCGCTGCTGATGCCGCCGACCGTCTGGCCTTTCCCTCTGCCACACCCGTCTCCAAGCTTCCCTTCTCTGTCATCACATACGTGGGCGAGACTGGAACCTACACCACTCCTGAACTCCTCCGAACTCTTCAGGCCATTGATGTCGACGCTTTCGCAACCGCCACCGCCACTGCTACCTCTGATGCTGGCGAGTCTGCTTCTACTCCTACCGGCGATGTCACACCTGTTGTCAATGGTGCCAATACCAAGGCTGTTGCTGGAGGAGCTGGTCTATTTGCTGTTGTTGCTGCTATGATGATGGCTTAAGGGGATTGACCTGAATAATGCAAGCGTGTTGTGGTGGCAAGCCTGATGTTACCCTTCGACTTGATCCTAGATAACAAGTCTTTCTTTCAAGATCCTGAATTCCCCTGGTCCGGCTAGATAGATTAGTACTTAATATTTTGCAATCAAATATTCTCTCATACAACTTCTTTACTACTGTGCGAATTGTCATGTCCTGATCGGATGATCAGTGACCGAATAAAGATCGAAGATTGGTCATCCAGGCCGGGGGTCGGTAATCAGGGATGTCCGAGAGTGGAACCCGGCCCCGTAAAGACTCGGACCTACCACGTCGAACATTCAATCGTCACCCTTCTCAACTATCTGAGCACTTGTTTCTCCTCCCTTTCTTAATTTAGTCCAATCGTTGATTTGTCATATATAAACTCTAGCTACCAGGCATTGTTTTTTGCATATTCAGTGCACTCGTTCCAGGACGTTTTGCCACGATTATTTCGCAAATGCAGGCCTCTATAAGAGCTCCAATCCGATCCTCCTCAGGCTGGGGCGTCACAGCTCGTCGTGTAGCATGTTGGTCGCTCTTCATATTCGTTTGTTACTGGAGTGCTGAATGGGTATCAGATCATCGTACTCTTTTCCGATTAGGCCCTTTGACGACAGTACCAGCAAGACTCTACCAAGGCTTATTCTCGGCGACAAGACCATTTAGTTCTTCGATCTTCAAACTACAAGAACAAACTCAGCTCAAGATGGATTCTCAGGAAAGTAATATAGACAGCCTCAAAGAACATCTCACGTACGACAAGCTGGAGACACTACGCAGCTTCTGGTTCGAGCATTTGCCGCAGGAAACTGATCGTATCATCCCTGGGCCCGAGTATCAAAAGAGGTGGTTCGTCTCAGACAAGCAATTCGACGGTGTCTGCGTGTAAGTCACTTTCCATCCTCTAATCAATCGAGTCGTCTAATAGTTCTTCAGCACCCAATTTGGCCCTGTACTAGAGGCCATACGCAACGCGGGTGTAACGTCGGGACAAGAGCTTCTATCCATCGTTCAACCCCGAGATTCCCTAGATTGGTTAAGTTTGATCATCCTACTCGACCAAATTCCCCGCAACTCGTATCGCGGCGACAAAGCCTCTGTATGCTTTACTTACTTTGACCCTCTCGCTGTCCAAGTCTCCCTCGAGGCAATCGCGCAGGGGATTCCAGACAGAGCACCGGAGATCCGCTGGGTGTTTTCGCGCCGCAACTGGTTCTACATGCCGTTGATGCACTCTGAAGATTTGTCTGCGCATGATGAGGCAGTGTCCGCGTTTAACCGTTTGAACCAGGATATTCTTAGTCTGACGGAGGGAACGGGCGGTATGGATGAATATGAGACAAGGGCGAGAGAAGTCGTGCAGGCAGATCCGGACAAGGCAAAGGGCGTAGGAAAGTCGCATTTGGAGTTTGAGGAGAAGCATCGAGTGCTTATTGAGAGGTTTGGAAGGTACCCGCATAGAAACAAGGTGCTTGGGAGGGAGATGAGGTCAGAAGAGAGGGAGTTTCTCGAGAGTGGAGGAGATACATTTGGGAGTTAGGCAGTCTACTGGGTTCAGAAAAGCTGGCCGCTTAGATTTAGGACATAGAAATAAACAGCCTCGGAGGTTTAGCTTGAGTAGCATAAACTGACCTGCTTATTTCGTCTCTTCTGTTCTTGTTAATTTTCCTAATACGCTGATGACGGTTACGTTCACTATAACAATTGTAGTTCAAGGTTAGAATAGATATGCCTGTACGTTGACGTATGTATATCTTGTTCCCCAAGATGCTATAATAAGGCATGACCACGTATAATCGTATTAAACACGTCAAAATTGACAGAGACCAATCAAGATCAAGAGTGTGACATTCTTCCCAAATGCCGAGAAACCACTAGTTACATAGAACCTTCCCCTCTCCGAAAGAAGCAATTGGAGGGGTATCGGAAGTTTAGTGATCCGACTTAAATGGGGAGAGGGGGCCTGTGGGACAGTTGTTTACTTTCTACGTGTTTGTGTGTGTTGTTGTTTGGTTTTTAAAAAAAAAATCATGACGAAAAAAGAAGCCACTTTTTTTCTTTAATTTTATTTACTTTCCACACAAAGAATTCTTCTACTTGATTCATCACGATATAACTAGATTATCTAGGTCTCTCAAAAATGGTTACTACTAGAGCAAGTTCCCGCGGCGCGAGCGTCGGTCCTGAATTCGCACCAGAGTTCAATACCGAACTGCCCACCATCCCATCAACACCATCCACACGCAAGAGAAGCGCCGCCAAAACCTCTTCTTCGACAGGTACAACGGCCTCAGCCAAGAAACGCCGTCTATCCGTTCAAGAACCTAAAAAATGGCATCACGCTCCCTCTTCAGCCACCATCCTCTGGCTCGCTGTGTCGATACCGCTCGTGGCTTGGGATAGTGGCTACGTCTTGGGCCGTCCGCACACAATGCCTGGAGGTTACCTCCAATGGCCTTTGTACATGCCGTATGCCCTCTACGGACAGATTGATCATGTCTATGGTCAAAAGGCATGGGATGCCAAGAATGGTTTCACGGGTGCCCAGACGGCGCTCAATATTGTCGAGATATTCATGTACTTGGTGTACTTGTGGATGATCTGGAGACGTGCAGATAAGACGACCGACAAGAAGGAAAAGAAGGGTAGGACCGTTAGTGGAAGGAGTGGTGCTTTGGCTGTCCTGATTGGCTTCAGTGCTGCCGTTATGACCCTCAGCAAGACTGTTCTATACTGCAAGTCAACTCGTCCATTGTCCTTGAACGATAAGTACTAACAAACATCTTCAGGGGCCCATGAGTACTTTAGCGACTTTAGCAACATCTCGCACAACACTCCCGTCGATATTCTCACTCTCTGGGTTATTCCCAAGTAAGCAGACCCTTTACCGTTCCCCCATATCGATCTCACACCTAACCTTGCTTCTTAGCGGCTTTTGGCTTATACTCCCAACATATATGGTTTATGCTTTCGGACGGGATATTCTGGACGGTTTGACTCTTGCTTCTGGCCAACCAGTGAAGCAAAGGACCGAATAGACTTTCTGGGATTGAAGGGACTATTGTATGAATAATGGTAATGAGGGGATGACTTGATAGTGTGAGACCTTGATACATTCAATTGATCATATGAGTTCTTTTACATCGACGGACCTACTGGATTCCAGAAAAGTCGATCTATAAGACAAGATACAAATTAAACAGCCTAAAAGGTTTGACCTGTAGCACACTGACCTATTTATTTCGTCTCTTATGCTCCTTGCGGCCAATTTCTCCGACACCCCGATGCAGACTTTACACTCAACGAATGGCAAAAGACAAAGTGATATCAAGTCCAAGTGCTTGCAGTTGGGCTGTTGTATATTTCTCTACCTAACCCTCAACCACAGCCACCTACATGTTTCCTTCCACCAAGCATAGTAACTAATAAACTCATCTTAACGTCCAGCATATGTCCTATCATCTCATACAGAAATAGAAAAAGGGGGTATTCGCTAATAACATAGAAAGCAAAACATAAAAAAAAGAAATACGCGTCAGCGCAAGAAGAATAACCTTCAACCACCATTCTTTTTTCACCTCATATCCGTCAACCCTCCCAAATCAGCATACTGCTCCCACGCAGGCATCATATCGTCATCTGTCTCAGACATCTGTCCAGGACTATCCATAAACGACTGCATCGCTGCCCAATCCGCGTCATCGTTCAGGATAAACGGCTCGTCCACTTGCGTCTTGAGTCGCAGCGGCTGAGGGAACATGCTGTGTCGTCGACTCGTCGTTGTTGTGTCCTTCTCCAGGGAACTGTAGCTGTCAGAGAAGATGGCACTGATGGGTCGTCCGCCACGCTTGGCCACTCGACCTGACATGGAGCGTCCGATCATGGACATCACGTCTCGACGTCGCTCACGGCAGGCTCTGACGTCCTTGGGGATTTCAGGCTCGATGTAGTGTTCCACTAGATGAGGGGAGTCCAGTGTCTCGAGAGGAGAATCAGGCGCGTCGTCACTGGTTTCAAGACTCTCTGGTGATGAAGGTGGGGGAGAGGGTGATAATACAGCTACTCCTAAATCGTCCATCTTCAAATCACTGCTGCTGTCGGCCTCTGCTTCCGTCTCGAGACTAACATGGTTAGTTCCATTGCCGTAACCGTGGACGACAATCTCGTGGTATGTCGGTCGAGCTGGTGCAATGGACTGCGGTGGTGTACTGCTAGGCGACTTGAACATGGCAATAGAACGTCGAAAGGTTGAAGAGCGGCTGAGAGCCTGGGAGAATGAGTTTGAGCGAGAGGGACGTGCAGGCATTGACGCTCTACGCTCGCCGTACCCGTTTTGTGTCTGGGGCCGGTCTCTCTGAGTGAGTGCAAAGTAGTCAATGTCGGGCTTGATCTCAATCTTCCCATCATCTCTTCCCTGAGTATCATCTTGGTCTGCAAAAACAGTCCAGTCAACCGGGCCAGTGACATATTGTGTCTGGCGCTTCAGCATTTGCCCAATCTCACGAGGCGTGTCCCACGGCGGAAGACCTTCTGTCAACGCAGACAGGCTGTAGTAAGCCTCATGGATCTCGTGCTCTTCCAGCTCAGGCGCCAAGTCAGTTGCATGGCGGAGGACCTGATATGTCGCGTAGATGAGAACCCATCGGACTTTGCGAGCATCCACCAGCGATACCTTGTCCAGCTTATCAGCCTTGTTGGGGGACATGATGGAGTCCTCTTCGAAGCGCTTATACGCCCTGACAAGGTCATTCTGCGATACACCTGGTTTTATCAGGTTAGAGGCGTTGACCAGTGCTGCGTGCGCCGTCACCTTGCGGTCGGACCTAAGAGAAACGCGTCCATGCAGCCACGCCTTGCGTCGCGAGTTGTGCACATTCGTATCTGGAAGCAAAGGCAAGGGATGAGTAAGAGTCTGGTAATCGTGCTGCAGGTCAAAAGACTGCACTAGCTGAATGGTGCAGATTCCTCCGTGAGCTGTAGGAGGCATGGCATAAGATTTAGTGCACTGGTCATCAACCAGGAGATCATACAGCGCCTCAAAGTCCTCGCGCATAATTCGCAGAATAGCCGGGTCAAACAGATTGTTATCGGGATCTGCACCAGCAGGCGGATAATATCCAAGCTTGGCCGTGTAGAAGGACAACAAAAAGCTCCGGAACCGCTCGAGATGGGCCCTCGCACCAGCTGCGACGCTCAAGTGCGCCTCTGACAGCTCCTCGTCGAGAAAGGTCCTCAGCATGGTCGACGATCGCGTCATGCGGTGGTCTAGTTCGAGATGTCTCTTTCGAATAAGTTTTCGAGTTGCAGGACCGAGTTCCTAAACCCCAGGGTAACTAACGTCAGTGGCTTGTTCCCCAGCATTCCTGTCAATAACCTAAAACATACCATGAAACCGGGGTTTTCGAACAAATATTCGCTCATGCCTACGCAATGAGAGAAAGCCCGGATGTAAAGATCCCGCATCTGAAAAAACTCTGCCAGCTGCAGCATCGCCAGCGCGTGATTAGGCTGGTTCGCCATATCGAGGTAGCCCTCCTCGTCAAAATAGTCCATCATATCCGCAACGTTATCCTCCACGCCACAGCGGAACTCGTGCATGCTGTGTAAAAGACCAATCGCGGCATTTCCGAGACTAGTCCCAACCATTGATCTGCGAAAAATCCAAGCGAAGAAGTTGCGAGTCGCCAGGTGGTAGTTGAGCGCCTGCGTTTTATCCGTCGAGGGCGGTGGTGGGATGTACAAATCGACCCTGCGAGTGGGGTTCTCTCTACTCCATCTCGTGAGTTCGCGAAAGCTGGGTTTTTTCTGGTCGGCTTCCCATGAGAGGAATCTTTGGATGAGGGGGTAGCATTGGGCGTCGAGGAGAGCTGAGAAGGGGACTTTGAAGGATGGGCCTCGTCTAGAATGTCCTTTTGCGTGTAAGTGAATCATGCAATTACCATTTCGAAACCATAGTTCAGGGTCCTATTGAGTATCAGTTAGATATATTCTGATAGACAAAAACCCTTTTTTGTAACTCACTCGACGAATGTTGTCCCAGTTGGTACAGGCCCTTGCAGCACCATCCCACCGCATAACTGTCGGACGGTCTTCCATTCTCCCATTCACCATGGCACTGAACCGAAGAGAACTCTGTCTAGAATTCAACATGGTTGCAGGCATGGTGAAGGGGTGTTGTGCTGTATAAGTGTATGTATGTATGTATATGTGTGTAATATATTGGAGGCTTGTCGTCAAACGCCGTACATATAAATAAAGTCGATATTGCTGAAAGCGGCTGAACAATCAATGCAGTGAGCCGTATCGTCGGGATATTGCAGCAAGCCTTTTCTGTCTTTGTCGTTTATTTCGTCTCGTCTCGTTTTTTTGTTTTCAGCTTCAAAGAAATGTCTCTCCCAGGTCGGTTGTCTTGTCTTTTTTAGTGAATTAGAGCTGCGAGACAAAAGTGAGTTTCCGTCGAATTAATAGCTGAGTTTAGCTTGAACATCAAGTGATAGGGCCATGTTGAAAGAAGAAGACGTCAGGCACAGGGTTCCATGACGGGTCCTACGTAAGAATCAAGACATTCAATAAGAGGATCAGATCAGATCTCTCCCCTCCTCCTTCGTCAGGTCAAGGGGGGGGAGAGAGCGAGCAGTCATGTTAATTAGTATCTCGTCTATTTCTACGGCCAACTCTCTTTCTCCCGAGCTCATCCAGGCGGACCCTGGACCTTGGTTCAATGTCCGGGAGGACAGGACAAGGGTTACCCTGGTCAGTCGGAATTTGAGTGGGAGACTAAAGTCCCAGAGAAGAACTTGTGAGACACTAACTATCAAGCCATTGCGTCTAGTGTAGCGCTGGTGTCGTCCATTCACTTCAACGCCATGACGATCCCTGTCAACCAAAAGGTAAGCTAAGCTAGTTCTCGACCCAGAAGGGCTCTGATCAGTAAGATGAGCTGTCTTTTTCGGATTTGACAACAGTAGACACTGCATCTGGATGTTTCTATGGAGTACGTTACAAGAGTTGAAGAAAGAAGACCCTCGTTGCTGTTTGTCATGGTTCTCTCAAGGATGAATGGGTGAGTGAGTTGCCCGGCTACAAGGTATCGTTTAGGCCAAGTCTCTAATGTGTTGTGTACATCCGCCATTCGTCAGCCCTCGATCCAATGGAAGGGCCAAGTTGATGTGAATCTTTATCAGACTCTAGATCCGATAGATCGGAGCATCTTCAACACCACTACAGTATAGTTTACAGTTTTACCACCCACCATCAAATCAATCAACCAACGTTAGCAGTACCAGCTAGTAAAACTCAATGGTGTGTTTCTCTGCGTCGACAATCATGTAGGGCAAAGTCACACAAAAAGGGCATCACAACATAAATCTTGATCATCATTATCAACCCAACGGAACCGGTCTTTCCGGGTCGAGCTAACTAATAGGCTGTGATGGGATGATCGGATCGTCCATCGGGATTGTCTTGTCTTGTCTTGAGAGAAATATTAAAGAGAAAGTGGCTTTAATTTCATAACCGAGAATTGGAAATTGGGTATCCTGAATTAATCTGTGACGCACCAGGTTTTCGGGAATTAAAGCATCTTTTACGCCAATCCTTTCTCCACGGGTCTTTGGACTCGAACTTGACTTCGGTTAGAGAGAAAAAGAATGGAGTCTGAAGATTTATGATCCACTTGATGTACTGCATGTATGATCTTTTCCTTTCTTCTTTTCTTCCCCAAAGACATGGACCTGGACATGGACATGGATTGTATTGGATGTCCCTCTCTGGTATTGAGTTTGTATCAAGTTCCCAACGGCCACTGTGAAATGCACTCAAGAATTGAGCTGCAAAGCTCAGCCGCACCGAGTCCAAGAGGCGTCGACAAGTCACTCAATATTTAGACCCGTTTGGGGACTTCAGCCAAGCCTAGTTCACTGCTTTGACCAAGGGGCAGCCGCTCTCCGTCCCAGGGGCAGGATGAGATGCAGACAAGCTAAGACCATTCGACATTAAATAATAAGCCAAGGCAGTGTCAAGTAAGCATTTACTCGGCCAACAACCACTATAACACACCGAGTACGAGGTCGTAGTAAGTGGTGATTCAAGCATGAGGTGTTCTTTCATCATAAACTCAAACTGCCCCGCACAATGTCGTGTACAATACATTACTACGTAGGTATACGAATACCAAGGCCGAGACAACACAAGACAAAAAAAGCCCTGAATACGGATCCCGAGCTCGGACAAAATCGGTCTCGGGCACAAACGAGAAGCGGGAAGCGAGAGAGAGAAAGAAAAAAAGAGGCAGGTTTCTTACACAGACCAGCCGTGTAGGGATCATCGTTGATCATAGTGGTTGAGTAAGGCGAGAGAAAGCGAAAGGAAAACTTTGATGACAAGGTTAACCCAGTCGGCAAAAACTGTCAACAGCTGAACTTGAGACGGCCACTAAAATAATACCGGTAATCCAAGCGTTGAGGGAATACAAGTTCCTTGCATATTGAGTTCAAACGGTTCCCTCCCTTATTAATCCTATGAAGCCATTCGCAGGTTTGGTGCAGCTGAGGCTGAAGAGGGGTTAGACAAGAAAGACTTAAAATCTGACATTCTCCATTGCATGAATTTATAAAGATCAAGTTGAAACAAAAAGGGTCTTGTTCAAAAAGATGACATGGCCCGGACTGAAAATACTAAAAATAAGGGTCGTACATGGTCAGCGCTCAGTTTAGATCAATAAGTAAAGAGTATTAAAGGTAGGGGCGCTGTAAGCTGAAGAGGGGCTCGAGAGTAATGGCGTTTTCATTTTGGTTTGAACTTCAGTTGATACAGATGAGAACTTCAGTGCAAAGAAACTCAGTGTGAAAGTGGTTTATGAGTTGTGCATCGTACAGAGTAACTACGGCCTGAGTGAGAGGCTTAAGGCAATAGCATTTTGACCGTGGTTTGGACTTCAGTTGATATCATGCAGAAGCTCTCAATGCAAGCACAAACTCAATGAGTGTGGTTTATCAGCAGTGTCTTGTACACCAACAGAGTAAAGGAGGACCGGAGATATTGCTACAGTAATCTAGACGCCGAACTCAACATCATCATCTTACAGATTATATGTGAATCAGAATGGTACTTTATACTAGACAATGATTTATTATCATCTAAAAATACCATAGAGCTTCATCGTAGGATTTCTAGGCCTATATCAAATACTTCCATTATTGGTAGGCTGTTGTTGATTATAGTGCACATGATTGGCTTCTCACCGAGCTATAGTGCCCAACGTTAGACGTGGTGTAGCTGAGCTCACCGAACCTACAAGACCCTGGGCTAGTTTCGCTTTCAACAAAAGCTCCCCAAGTCAACACCACAACACACATCACCAACCACTGCCATCGCAATGGCACCCGTGATACCATATACCTACATCCAATGTCCATGTTCCGATAACTCTCCTCCCGACCAACAAACCCCTCAAACGCCAACCTCAGCCTCTGCCGAGCACACTTTCGACCCCACCGATCCTCGCTCAAACTACAGCCTCTACCCTCTCGAATACCTCCTCTACTGCGAAGACTGTCAACAAATCCGATGCCCGAGATGCGTCAACGAAGAAGTCGTCACATATTACTGCCCCAATTGTCTCTTTGAGGTTCCAAGCAGCAACTTGCGGAGCGAGGGTAACAGGTAAACCACCACCAACCCAACCAAAATATCAAACCACGAAAAAAGAAGGAAAAAGCCTGACAGTGAATACCCCGCCGATAGATGTACTCGAAGTTGTTACCAATGTCCTGTATGCATCGGCCCTACCCAGGTCATGGCCTTGGCCCCTACCGAACAACCACAATCAGGCGCCGACCCTTCAGCCCATCAGAACAGTAGATTCGCCCTGTACTGCCAGTACTGCAACTGGACTTCCACCGAGATAGGCATCGACTTTGACCGACCGAGCGGTATATTCACACAGCTCTCCAAGGTCAACAATGGCGGCCAGCCCAGACTCACAGCTAGAGAGTTCAAGGAGCGTCGCAAGGATAACCCAGATGAGCCTCCACCGGCCGACAACGATGTCGATGCGGAGCTTCAATACGCCAATCTCAAGTCATTTTACCAGGCACAGCTGGCTGACACCAACGCCTCCGGAGTGTCTTCGCTCAACGATAATCTGGGCTATGGCTCACCCGCTGCGCTGACGCGGATCATGGCTATGTACACCGGTCACGGACACTCCCGCAAGCGCAACGGTCCTTCGGACGTGATGCGTGAGGCTCTTTCAACAGAAGAAGGCCTAAAACTCGCCGATCTGGACGATTCCGCTCAGATCAAGAAGCTGCACCAAGAAGGTTTGGATGCGACTGCTACCATTGAGCAAAACCTTTTACAAGCAGATGTTCAGAGATTCCAGGATGGTCTACGTCCTATACCATACCTCCTTCGAACGAAGCGCTCGAAGCGTTGTTCCATATGTAGACACATCATCTCCAAGCCAGAAAACAAGGTCACGTCTACGCGGTTCAAGATCAAACTTGTCGCAAAGTCGTACATACCAACCATCACCATCCGACCCCTCAATCCCACCGCCGGGCCGGTTCCCACCACACAGCGTCCCCAAATCCAACAAGAGCTTCCTCTTAAGCCACTTACACCTCACCACTACATCATAACCTTCAAGAACCCCCTGTTCGACGGCATCAAGGTTACACTTGCCACACCAAACAGCACCCCTGGCAGGTTCTCGAGCAAAGTGACCATTTTGTGTCCGCAATTCGAGGTCGACGCCAACACGGATATGTGGGATGATGCCTTGAAAGACGACGACAGGGACAAGAAGCGCAAGGGTGAGGAGAGCAGCGGTCAGCCTGAAGCCGGCAAGATATGGGAGCGAGGGCGTAACTGGGTCAGTATCATCTTGGAAGTTGTGCCTGCTTCGCTACGACTTGACGATGACAAGATCAAGGACAAGAGCCCTATCAAGGAGGACGAGGATATTCTTGAAATACCCATGTTTGTGAGAATGGAGTGGGAGGCAGACTCCCAGCAAGATGTTGGTGGAGCATCAGCAAAGGAAAAGGAAGGTCAGGAAAAGCGAGAACTGGCTTATTGGTGTGTGTTGGGAGTTGGCCGCATCGGTCATGATTAAGACTTTACATAGAAGTACACATAGACATTCACATGAGACACGCAAATCTAGATACCCAAATATTGGACAGAGTCATGGACCGAAGAAGTGTTTAGGTTGTCTTGTCAAATCATACGCAGCTTGTACCATTTATCAAGCTACTTTCTTTAAAGACGCCAAGCCCCTTTTGTGACCAAACCAACCATGTTTAAAGAATAGCACTCCCAGCCCTTGAATTGATGTGAAGACATTTGGTATTTTTTCCTCGTACTACTAGTTCGTCTCTGAAGTAGACGCACTGACTTAGTAGTCAGCGGGACCGCTCTGAGGGAACTCGAAGTTGACGTTGCGGCCTGTCAAGCGACGGTAGACCTCAGAGTAGGTGTCGAGGCGGTAGTCAACACCACCACGCTCCTTCTCGTCAAGGATGACCTTGAGGAGCTTGGAGCCGTCCTCCTTGGTGCGGACGCGCTTGCCGACGATCTCGACGGGGTAGGTGAGATCCTCAAGGATGGCGTCGTGGACGGCGGTGAGAGTTCGCGAACGGGGTCGCTTCTGCTTCTGGTTGTTGCGAGAGCGGGCAGATCGCTTGGGGCGGGGCAAGATGCGGCGAGAAGCGAGGATCAGGACATGGCGGTCAGAGAACTTCTTCTCGAGCTCACGGGTGAGGCTGAAGATTATTAGTATCCAAGTATCATCATAGAGGAAAGGATTATCTTACCGCTGCTGGACGCGGTGGAAGCCCTGCAGGGAAGGGACGGGGACAAAGATGACAATAGCCTTCTTGCCGTGGCCAACCTCGATCTAATTAAGATCCCAAGTCAGCATGCGAGCTCCAGGACGAAACCTTGGACCGCTTCCCGTCCTGTTCCACAGAAGTCAATGATACTCCGGCTGGGCACTGCCTCCCCGCCTCGACGACATGGGAATGTGTGCACACTCGAATTTTTCCCATCTCTAGTCTGAAGACACCTCTTCGAAAGATTGTTACATCTTTGAAAATCTTCTCGACGTGAGGGAAGGAAAAAAGTGTGTGCCGCGGGTCGCGAGACGAGAAAGAGTGGACGCGAGGGTCATGCCATTGCAAAAGGACAATTTTCTTGTGTGGGAACAGGATTTCTCGAAGAAACGAGTACCTAGGTTGTTTTGAATGTTCACGGTGTTCTCACCTCACGAGCAGAGACGATCTGGAGAGGTCGGAGAGCGACCTTGAGATCAGAGGTGTTGGACTCGAGGTCGAAAAGAGCCTGGGCGATGCTCGACTCGAGCTCGGAGGGGTTCTGCCTCGAGGGGCTGTTGGCGGCGATCTTGTTAAGGGCCTGGGCGCTCATTTTGACGGCTGGTTCGACTACGTGATTGACGACGACGGAGTTGAGTGCTGTTGCGAGGGCCGATGTAAATTTTGAGATGGTAGAGCCAACGGCAAGAGTCGCTAAATTGGGGTTTCCTAACCCTGTGGGATTTGTGGGTGATCCGTGCGCTGTTATCGTTATCGGCAATCTGTACTGGAATCTGGCTGCCTGAGGCTGGAATCTCGACTGATGTGAAAGCTGTCGAGATAAGTGGGGTCTCCTCGAAAAGGAAATATCACTTACACGACATACTTCATTTCATGGCTTGGTAAGATTCAAGGTCATGAGGTAACTCGTAGCACAATTTCTTTGGAAAGACTGCGTGATTTCAAAGCAACTCACACTTGGATCTAAGACATGAATGCTGTGCAACTGATGCAGCTCAACCACACCCAACACATCTTCAATGGCGAATATCTTCTCCGAAAGGTCCGACAACAAATCATAATGAAACAATGCTTCTTTATAACAGATCGTCAATAACATGACTTTGTACGGTTTCTAATGTTACACACTTAACCCTCACCGCCCTCGGGGTCCTCCTCATCCTCGTCACCGAGCTGCTTATCAACATCCTGCTGCACCTTTTCACCCGTGGTGTCTCTTGTGATCTCGGCAGCCTTCATACCGCCAGCCGTGAGCCACAAGAAGTGGTTTGTCTTGAACTGGTCGATCTGGTTAAAGAACATGTGGAATCTGGAGTGTTCTGTTAGCGCCTTGTCCGACAAATGCATACGTCAATACTTACGAGTTATCCTTCTCTTCCACGCTAAAGATGCGGGTGTAGATCTGCTTGTCTTTGAAAGCCTGGATCTTGTCATCGTACTTGTCAAAGTCAATTCCCTCCTTTCCAAGTGATTCGATCGCCTTTCGGTTGTAGTTGTGGAAAACAGGTCGTTCAAGCAAAAGTCCGAGACCGGGGGCCTTGGGGATGGCCATCTTCTGGTTCTGGTAGCTCTCCTTGATACGCTCCATAGGGGTACCGCAGCGAACGATCAGACTGGCCAAACCAACCATCTTACGGATCTGATGCATCATGAAACTCTGTCCGTGAACCTTGAGGGACAGCCATTCTGTATCGTTGATGATAATGGGCTTGGGGTTGACAATGAACGACTTGATGTGTCGCTTTGCAGAGGCGTCGAAGAATGATTTCTGGACAGTGTAGTTGTGGAAGTTTCTCGTGCCGTTGTACATGTTGAGGGCCTCTTGAAGACGGTTCAGGCGCTCAGTGCTGACTCGGTATCGTCGCTTGGCAGCCATGTAAGCCGCCTTGATGTCGCGGAGGGCGAAATCAATGGGGCCAAGCTCGCGGTTCTTGGGCTTGTGGCTCTCCAAGACAACGGTGCTTTGTTGGGCCTCGGGTTCGGTAGTCTGCTCGGTAGCCTCTGCAGCGGGTGCTTCAGTAGCAGGCTGCTCCTCGGCCGGCGCGGCCTCGTCCGTCTCTCTTGCGGCCGCCTTTCGTGCAGCAATCTCTTCATCGTCGGTGACATGGACCTTTTCCAAAACAGCGGCCCTGGTCTCAGGGTCCAACCGAGCGAGAATAGGCTTGATCTCCTTCTCTTCGACCTCAGTCCAGAAGTCCTTGACATCAGCCATTCTAGCGGTCAATTCATCCTCGACACCGTGCTCCTTGGCCAACTCAACCAACTTTCGGCCCAGGAAGGTCTCGGGGTGAGGAGGAAGAAGACAGTAGCTAGGCATGAGATACTCGTACCATCTTGAGTCGCAAGTCTGGTAACAGCTAAAGGCATTGTTGGTTCGCTGAATGCCCCAGATTCGGATCTGCTCTGGGAGTTCGGCGTTGATCTTGTCGACGATGTCCTCATCCTCGATAATGAGCTTCAAGCTGATGACGTTTCCAGCTGCATGCACACCCTTGTCCGTTCGGGCGCAACGAACAAGACTCGACTTCTTGGGGTCATCGGCGTTGGCTTTGGAGATAGCGCCTGCAGCGACAAAGGCTTTGAACAAGTCGGCCTCGATGGTCTTCTCGTTGCCGTTGACCTGCATTCCTTTGTAGCCAGTGCCTGCGTACCCAATCATAACAGCAACCTTTCGCTTGGGTCGTCGTTCCTCGGCAGCAATCTCATCCTTGGAGAAGGGGTTGTTGCTCGACTCGCCATCCGCAGACTCGCCCTTCTTGTTCAGTTTGCGACGCTTGAACTCCTTGAATTCATCGTTCTTCTTGCGCTTGTCGCCCTTTTCACGACTAACATCTAGTTAGCGCCGTTGGCAACTGTACTCAATCCATTCATTGACAAGGAAACTTACCCCCACTCTCCTCGTCCTTTCTCTGATCGTCCCTTGCCAGGCTTTCTGTGGTCATGGCGCGGGTTGCGACGATTGCCATTTTCATTGTTCTGAGCGGCATTGGAGTCGCCTGACGGGCGAGAGTCATTGGCGCCACTCGCGGCAGGAACTTCATTATCTGCCGCCATGTTTGCATCGGTTGCGACAATGAATGTTGTAGCAGGTGGGAATGGGAAAGTGTAGCTGTCGCGTTTGACACTTTTTTTGGTGGAGGAGATTTTCGATGCGGGTGAGTGGGGCTTCCCGTTGCGGTCCCGGCGGGGGAGCTCGTCATTCGTTTTGGAGCTACCCTGGATCTATTTTGTCATGTAAGTGTTTGTCTACAATTTGCGCCATCCAAAACAACATCGCTGTGTTCTGTTCGACTAAATTGTTTTGATTCTCTTATTAACTATTTCAATAATGATCGGGATTTTTTATCGTTTATCAAGACTTCAAGTTGGGGAGTCGGTCATGCTTTAAAGTTGGCCCCTACACTTTACACATGAATGTGCGTTAAATCATGTACTGGCTACAACATATCACAAGGACTTATTATGCTGCACTATTAACTATTAGTAGCTATCACATATAATATGCAGGTTATCCAAGATATGTTTATTTACTTATGACGGACAGCTGTGCGCAATTCCCTGCAAGAATTGTTATGACCAGACAGAGTGACAGGCAAGGGCAAGATAGGACAGATTGATGTGTCTAGCACAACCAGAAGTAACATCAAAGTCACAACAAGCCAAAATGGCAGACATAGAAACAATTTTATAATGGATAGTTGCAAGTGTTCACATATAGGTTCTCACTGTTCCTGAAACATCCTGATTTGCAAAGATCTATTCCATTCCAAAACATCTATTATACATACACACGCTCAACTAGATCGCTATCATGCTTCAACAATTCGTTTAGACAGAGCTTGTTCCATCGTCAGAGGGAAGACCTTCCTCATCGCCAGGCTCCTGGTAGGTGCCTCCAGGCTGGGTGGCGCCTCGGGTGCGCTCCTCGATAATGTTGCTCTGGTCGATGGCATCCTTCTCATCGCGCTCTATCATCCTGTCAGTGGTGTTGGAAAAAAGAAAAAGTAGCCAACTTACCAAGCTGCGCATCAGTATCAGCCTGCTCGGCGTCGATAGGGTCCTCAACTCGATCGGAGTCGGCCTGGACAGCAATGGGCTGGTCCTTCTCACCAGGGCGAGAGACGTAGGAGTTGTCCTCGTAGGAGGCAGAGGGGGCGTTCTCGAGATCAGACATGATGATTTTTGTTTGGTGGTTTGGTAAGGTGGTTTTGGTGAGTGGTAGATCAGTGTTGGTAAGTGATAGATGTGTGTTGATGAATGTTGTGATGAGGAGCTTCTGTTCTCACTCGAGAAGAGCTTGCATCTTATACATCCTGAATCTACCCTTCAACTGTCATGTTTGTTACCACTAACCACCACAGTTCCGTCATTCCTCCTATCGTTGTCCGATCTGTCCATGACGACATTGAACGATGGTCGATTCAATGAATCATCTTCCAGGAACAAACAGCACAGAGCGCTCCTAGCACAGCTGCAAGCACTTCCGACCCGATCTCTAGTGCCCCTGATCTCGCCCGTCAAACAGGGGCAATCTTCGATCCGAGAGCTTAATCACATTGCATCTAGATCAGTCACCGCGTGGCTGGGAGGATGTGATGCAAGTGGCAATATCCAAACCGCGAACGATTCGCGTTTCAAACATATTCGACGCGTTAAGTGGTCGTTTCGTGATATATTGTCTTGTGGAGCTCGATCTTTGATGTCGTTAATGAGACAACGGTAGGTCGATTGAGCGTTGTATCAACGATCTATGATGCTGAGGTGCTACTAGTGTTGATATTGAGGTCAGTGCTTCCATGCGCTGAAGTCATTGTTAATGAAAGATAAGGTAGGGATTGGCAGAAGAAGCAAATTAAAGACCAAGACATGCTGCCCTGACATGATTGAATTGAATGAAGTCATGATAAGAGCACAAAGACTGAAGAGATATTGTGCATGCGGGAACCAGCAGCACCAGGCCGGCGCGTTTAGAGTCACTCAAGCATCGCCCAGGCAGAGTTGTTGGTCTAGTTATTAGCAAATGCACTAACTGCACTAAAAGAAGGAGCAACTGCACTGATAGAAGCCGTCCTCGAAGCTTTGATTGGGGTCCTGATTATAGGCATTTTTCTTAATTGAAGCTTTATACGAAGGTAAGGCTGATATGGCTAGCTGCGATACTTTATCTTTGATTGGATGAAGCTACTACATGCCTATGTTATACAGTTCTACCTCTCTTATAAGTATCTTTAAACATGCCCCCCAGCTCGAGATATGCAATCGTCTTCACTGCAATTTTAACCCCACTCCAAGTCATCCACAAGGCCTTGTGGTTGACGCCGACTGTCCATGCTTTCGACTACATCTTGTTGATGTAGGATATAAACTATAAACAAAAATGAAGAAAGAGAAAAAGAAAGAGACAATAAAGTCATAGAAACAAACAAAAAAGAATCTGATGAGACTGGGACTCGAACCCAGGAGGATTGCTCCACCAGGAAATTGGTGTTAAGGTTAACCTTAACCTGGCGCCATAACCAACTCGGCCATCTCACCGAATTTATTGATGGAGATTTAGAGCCTAGAATCAATATAGATTGGCTTGGAATTCACATCATCTTGTTGTAGGGTGATGATCGAGTTGATATGCATGTCAGATATATTGAGAGATGCTTTCACAAGAGGGTGCAGTTATCATCCTTCGCCAATCTGACTGTATTATCGATGACCCGTCATATTCCTGTTGTTTGGATGGCAGTTGATCCAAACAGCAGGTACCTACCCTGCTCATCATACAAGCCAGCATCTGTCAACTCTAACACCACACCCTATCCAAGCTCGACCGCAAACACCATACAAATGGAACCAAAGAATCACTTCTAGCTCGGCATGAAGATTATGATCAACAGAATGATCAGAAGAATGATCAACTTGTTGTCATAGCCTTCTAGTTGCATTAAGACGCCCGTCGTCTGTGTTCCGCGTCTCAACAGTCGAATCACAGGCCTTGATAGGACAAGATATTTGCTTTGCTTCGATTTCACCACACCGACACAGAATGTCGCAAGACTCTGAGTAAACACCAAACAGGGGCTACAGGGAGACTTTCGGTGGTCTCGGGCCCTGAAAACACTCTCCTCCCTGTTCAGGACAACTACAAAAGTCTCCGAGATTGGAGATTGCTATGTTATGATACGATGGGCATTGGGGATAATGCGCTGTCACGCACGTGTCGTTGCTAGGGTTGATCCTACAAGGTCCAGCAGAAAGTTGAAGATTTGGAATATGATACCTGATCAGTTGCTGAATCAGTGTCCAGCAAGGTTCCCGGAGTAGACAGTTGGCACGGGCTTACCTTATGGCCCAGCGCCATAGCTTTCCGATGATGTGCTAAGGCAGTAAAGTTGACAACATCCAAGCAATGGGATATTGAATGCTTCACTGAGTCATACCAGTCAAAGGTAAAGTTAGTTTTCCAACATGCCGAGGCAGGCTGTACTCAGGAGTGATCGTTTGTAAAGTATTTCTCGGGGTCAATAAGCCAATGAGTCGATTCGGACGTCGGAATGGCGAAATGTCTTGATGACAAAGCTTAACTCGGGATTAACGACCATTGTCAAATCACATCATCTTGAGGGGCAAATTCTAAAACATTCAACTCCAAAACCATATGGTATCAAAACTCCAAATCCAGTGCCAGTGCTGTGGCGGTCTGTGGCGCATACCTCGGTCCAGAATGCGAAAATCTACGTTGCCAGGTTGTCCAAGAGAAAATACGGCGTGGAAAAAAGAGGAGACAAGGAGTAGAAATTTCTGACGATGGGGTCTTTTATGTAATAAATGCGAGGATATTGCGGCACTCGAGGGCCCATATTCTTTTCCATCTGCCGACAACTAATGTTAGCACTGCTACATATAAGCGATACTGCAAGTAAACATAAAGTGGATTGGCTTCATGATAGAGGGCGACTTATAACTGGATAGTGAGTAGATATCTCCTCGCTATCGTCAGTTGAGGGTCTCTGGATTCAAAGAGAGAGAAGGGTTCAGATTATGCCCCATCGGTGACCCATTCTCGTGCATGACTTGTAGAGTCCAGGCGTTAATAGCGTCAAGTCCCCTAATGGGGTTTGAAGGTGTCGTTTGAGAAGTGCCGGAATGAATTTGTCGTCGATATTGAAGGCTCGTATTAGTCAATCTGATAAAAACTTCAAGTGGCAAATGTCACCATTTCGCATCTCTAAGCAGAGCCGCCATCCAACTCTGTTGGCTGACCGACTGCCGTCTGTGTTCTGTACGGTAGATCCACCGTTTACAACGAGCAACCCCCAGCTTATCCGCCCGATCGGTTGCTGATAACGCCATTCAAGTCTCAAAATTCGAAAGAGTTTCTTGTGAAATGATTGGACGGAAGACGCCTCAGGGCTCAAATCAGTGCGGGCATGGAAGCTGATGACTGGTGGGGTTACACTGAGAGAGTTGGCGCATACCTCAGCAGGCACTATACTGTGTTGTACTGTGCTTTCGGTGTATGTACTTGAAGACAAGGTCTATTAGATACTGACAGTACGGGAGGGAAGCCATCAAGATGTTATACCATGTTGATTGTTTGTCTAGAGTTATGGTAGGTGCTGTACCTGTTTTGATACGATATACCTACCTGTATCTCTCTATCTTGATGACAGAGTGAGGACCCTCTTGGTCATTCCCCCACCATTTCCATCAAAATTGGGTAGCACCAAATGGGAAATTTGTCACTTCCATTCGGAAAAGAGGGTCCCCTCCCCGACGACCCGAACTACTCTTTTCTCTCACTCACAAAGGTTGGGTTGGATTGCTTTGCCTCCGCCAAACGTCACATTCTCTCCCACTTACACCTTGACCTTGACACCACCAAACTTGCTAATTGTAGGTTTGATATTCATTCGCTACAACAAAGTACCCGTAAAGCCACCTTCGGAGACAAAAGAACAAATCACCGCCAATTTCACCTCCTTCCGTAATCCAATTAGCGTCCAAAAAAGGCCAAGAACCACCTGTCGTTGCACTGTTTCAAGTGGATCTTGGACATAGCGCTTCAAGACTCAGCACGCCATCCGCCAGTCACTTTGCCTCAGATTAGATCCCTCCAAGCCTTCAAGCCTCCCCAGACTCACAACTTGAACCCCGACTATCCGGTTACTCTTCCCTGGACGCAGACAGGGCGTTGCGATATCTAACCATATCATCGCGCAACTTTCAATTTCCCACCCCTGGGTCTTTGATAACCGTAGCAGTACATACAATACCTGCTTCTGCGCCATGGACAGCCCTGTGCTCGTCAACACCGTTGGGGCACCCTCTGACTCTGTTGCAGCCCCCGGAACATCAACTCTATCTTTAAATCATATGTCTACTGGATCGTCCACGTCTCATTCCATCTCCGAGTCAAAAACAAACTCTCTACAAAAACATGCTCCTGTTTCTTCGGCGGCACCCGATACAACCTCGTCATCTCTCCCCTCTGCTACCAACGGTGACTCTTTGAAAGTCACCGACACCGACTTCGACTTCGACTCCGAACAGCTTGAGGATAGCTCACAACAACAACCTTCCAAGAACAACTGCGACCGACAAAGATCCGATCAAGAAATCAACCCACGACTCGTCAGGATGCCTTCCGACCTAGTGGGCAAGACTGTCAGTCCGTTCCTCAAGGAACACATTCCTGGCCTCTATGCACCATTCGGCAAAGCATCGATGCCGTTATCTCCTCCTCCCACCAATGATACAACCGTGGTCCGAAAGAAGGATCCCAACAGCAAGTTCTGTTACCGTCACAGACCCGATTCAAAATGCCGGCGTGCAGCTGATGAGTCCAAGATGGGCTTTATTCAAAGTGTGAGTGTCTCTTGCTCAGCAAGCTCAGCTGGCCTCTTGTCGATCGCAGTGACGGTTGCTAATTTACCGCTAGGAGCTGAACAGTCTATCTTCCGCCGATCAGGAGGCCATCACCCACGTCTGGTCTCTGTTCTCGGCTGCTCCGTCAAAACATCGTGACTTGATGCTACAAGGAATTATTACACAATGTTGCTTCCCACAGCTCTCAACAGTATCGCGCGAAGTCCAGGAGCAGCTCAAGATTGATTTTCTCGCTGCCCTTCCTACCGAACTCTCCTACAAGATCCTATCCTACCTCGACACAGTATCCCTCTGCAAAGCCGCCCAGGTTAGCCGTCGATGGCGAAACCTTGCCGACGACGATGTAGTCTGGCATCGCATGTGCGAACAACATATTGACCGCAAATGCACAAAATGCGGTTGGGGTCTGCCCTTGCTCGAAAGGAAAAAACTTCAAGCGTGGAGCCGCCATCAACAAAATCACCGACAACCGAATGCCGCCGAGGTGGTTGAGATCAACGACGAGGCTGAGAAACAACCTAGCGAATCACGAAAACGCCAAGCCACCGACGACGAACAAGAAGAAAGCGATCGATCTGTCAAGCGCTCCAGGGCGAATCCCGCAAGCAAGTCGCGACAACAACTTGAAGCAGAACGCAAGTTCCGACCGTGGAAAGATGTATACCGCGATCGCTTCAAGGTGGGGTACAACTGGAAGACCGGTCGTTGCTCTATCAAGACCTTCAAGGGCCACGAAAATGGTGTGACATGCCTACAGTTCGACGATAACATCCTTGCGACCGGCTCTTACGACACGACCATCAAGATCTGGAACATTGAGACCGGAGAAGTTATACGCACGCTACGAGGTCACACCTCAGCAGTTCGCACTCTCCAATTCGACGATTCCAAGTTGATCAGCGGTAGCTTTGACAAAACCATCAAGGTGTGGAATTGGCAGACTGGAGAGTGCTTGAACACACTCCAGTGCCACAATGACGGTGTGTTGTCAGTTCACTACGATGGCTGTACCTTGGCATCGGGCTCCATCGATAAGACAATCAAGGTGTCCAGCTTCAAGACCAAAGAAACGTTTTGTCTCCGAGGCCATACTGACTGGGTTAACCACGTACGCATCGACTCGCCCTCTCGTGTTGTCTTTTCGGCATCCGACGATCTCTCGGTCAAACTCTGGGACATTGAATCGAGGCAATGCATCAAGACATTCCTTGGTCATGTTGGCCAGGTCCAGCAAGTTCTTTTGATGCCTGCGGACTTTGAGCCTGATGAGGTGCCCAGTTTGGACAACACCGATACCGTGTCAGTATCCAGTGGTCGAAGCAACACTCCTCCTGCAGAGCCCTCGGAACAGACTGTGGATGCTCGGGCGTCATATGGCTCAGGATTCACATCCAATCCCGACCGACCCCTCCCCCCACGCTATATGCTCACTGGTGGACTTGATAACACTGTTCGCTTGTGGGATACAGTCAGTGGCAAGTGCATCCGCAGTATGTTTGGCCACGTGGAAGGCATTTGGGGTCTCGTTGGTGATACTCTCCGTGTCGTTACTGGTGCTAATGACTCCATGACCAAGATCTGGGAGCCTCGCTCTGGAAAGTGTGAGCGCAGCTTCACTGGTCACGCTGGCCCTGTCACCTGTGTAGGTCTCAGTGATAGCCGCATGGCAAGTGGTAGCGAAGATGGCGAGATCCGCATATACAGTTTTGAGGGCGAACGTGTTGAAGAACGTGGCACACCTTCATGAACACAACCATGGACATTTAGTCCTGATGATGACGAACTGCTTTTTAGATTATTTACTATGCCTCAAGATACCAAACAGCGTTGATATATGAGGATCATTTGTCATTACTTGTTTTCATATTCTTCTACCGTTCTTTGACTCAACATCTAAAACGGTGGTGGGAGTATTTTAATCGTGGCCACAAGTCACCTTTTACGAATTTATTGCATTCAAGGGTGTTGGAAGGGAACAGATAAATCCTTGCTGAGACAAGGCCAGAGTTTGGAGTTATGGATATGGGATGGTCTGCTGGATGGCGCTTGGAGTAGCTCAACATTTTAAAAGTGACAGAATGGATGTTTATATGATTGTCATATCGAAGTATCCTTTTGATTGAACAAAGTAAAAAATACACTGATCCAAACGATATACTATTCGCTGCCTTGATTAAGTGAAATATGAACGGAGTAAGGAGTCTTTTCTCGCCCTCCGTTTGTAAAGATTAGTGCACCTCTCCGAAATCTTTTATTATTAAGGCGTCTAGCCGTTTGATTCCCCGCCCTCGATCGTTCTCTTTTCTCTTTGACCCTTTTCGCCGGCGCTGAATTGGTGCGTGATGCTGTGTAAACTACAAACAGCGCTCAGCGCCTTTGACTGCGATGCATTGAACAAACCGCAATGATTCCCAGAGGGCATTTCGAAAATGAATTCAGAGATTCACAAGGAAGGCTTTTCAGAGTCTCTTCTAATTACTTTTTTCCTTTCGATATACTTCCTGGGATTGATTGCTTGACATTGCACGGTGAGTTTTGACTTGTCAATGCTTGGAGCTACGAAAGTTGACGATATCTTATATCCAGGTCCTTCAATCCACCATGTGCAAGCCAGTACGATACGTCTATCCTCACTGCGGTCATCCTATCATTCAAGACAAGGATATTTGGTCCCTCGAGAGATGCCTCTTTGCGCAGTGCTGCAACAGGGATTGCTGGATTCCCAACGATATCCCCGAGTATCTGATCGAGGATGCACCATGGCCTTACGAAAATCTCACTGAGCCTTGCCTCTTGTTCCATGAGAGGGATGATTCAAGCGAGAGCGCTACTCGGGCTGCGAGTTCTACCATTGGTGAACAATCCTCGTGCTATGAAACATGCGTCGAATACATGGTTTCCAACCCTTCTACACCTGAACCTGAAGTGTTTGACGAAGAGGAACTGGACCGCTTGATCATGGAGTTTGTTTCTCAGGATGGAGTACCTGCTGAGACCAACGGCGCAGTCCCCGGTGTCGACGTCCACTTGGGCGAGGATGGCTCGATCCCCTCCGATGACCTTTCCTTTCTGAGCGCGGATGAACACCAAACCTTCGAGGCCGGGCTCGCACAGGAGGCAGTACCCTTCTCAGAGGATCAACTCACCTACTTCAATGATATGGCTGCTCAGACAGCTGTCGAGCTCCCCTTTCCTACAGTTGAGGACCACATTGAATGGGAGCACGTACGTGCCGTGCAAGCGCCTCTTGACCAGAGCGGTTTTGAACAATTTATGGACACGGAGTGGCGTTTCGACGAATGGTTTTAAAGAAAAGATTTGGGTGGTTAACAAAGAGGATACTGGGATGGGAAGCAAAGGCGAACATGGGCACTATAGGCGATGGGTATAATGATAATTATAATGGGCTTGGTTTTGGTCTTGGGTCTGGGATATTTTGGCAGGCGTTGGAGGGATTCTTGATTTCTTATTGCTTCATGAATTGACAATCCTGGTTTATAATTGTGCTTTTGGTCAATGCTATCAATTCTGTACTGTCCGTTACTACTAGGTTTTCGATCTGGGACAAACTCAGGAATTGCGAATAATATGCCCTGAGGCGTCAGAGAAATTGGCCCCTACAAATATGAGAGACGAAATTAGTAGATCAGTATCTTATTCTACTTAGATCATGACTTCCAACATCAAAAGGCGTCTCAGAACTTTGCTTCATCGCTTTGAATGGAATTCAATTAGGGCTAGCAATCATAACAATACATAACAGCCGGTCATCGCCAATAACAAATGAGATCCAATCTCCAATCAAACACACCTCTTTGTTCGTGTCCTGCACCTTTTTCACCCATCTCTTAGGTTCATTCTTGTAAGCTTTCCTCCGCATCATCCATGGCATTAAACGATCGTCATTTCATACAGGGTATCGCCCGAAAGAATAGTCCTCCTAGTCGACTTGCTCTGTTTACAGCTCATCCTTGCCTCGGAAGTTCTCCTTGACGGCTTCGGTAGCACCGCTAGCTGCGCTGCCAACTCGGTCACCAACAGATGAGGCAGCTTCATTGGCTTGACTCCTGAGGCTTTCAGCATTGGCAGCGGCGGTGGCGTAAGCTGCTTGGAATCGAGACAGAACGCTGTCAGTGAATGAAGGCTCCTTGCCACTGATGAGCTCAGAGACGAGACCGCTCACTGCTTCGTACTGCTTCATAGCCTCGGCAGAGGCAGTGATGGCTGATGCCGCAGCTGCTTCAGAGGCAGCAGATGCCTTATCAGCAGCAGCGTCGGTGGCCTTGGAGGCGTATGAACCAGCATCACCCCAGACGTGCTCGTACCAGGCAATTTGTGTTGGCTCACCATAGACCTGGCCACTGATTTGTTCAATAACGCTGTTCCAAGAGTCACCAATAGCCAGACCAGCGCTGGAAATTTGCTCGTTGGCCGCATCGACGACAGAAGAAACAGTATCATCCACAGCCTGGACTACAGACTTGACAGTGTCGTCGGCAGCCGAGTAGACAGATCCAGCCGCATCGGCAGCAGCTTGAGCAGCTGAAGCAGCCGACTCACGAGCCACTGAAGCAGCAGAAGAGGCGGAACCAACAAGATCGGTAGGTGTAGGGGTGGCAGTCAAGGAAGAGAGGGCAGACGATGCCCCAGCCAGGAAGCTAGAGTATCGGGCTTGGGCCATACCAAGGCCAGCGTAGTAATTGAGCTTGGCCTGCTCGTAGTACTTTTCAGGGGCCGAGGAAGGAGTGGGTGTAGCAATTCCTGCAGCAATGAGAGCACTCTGGTACTGAACCTCAGCCCAAAGACGTCCTTCATTCAGTCTCTGGGACGCAATAGACTCAATGCGCTCCCAGTCGAGCCAGGTGGGAACAGTAGTGGTGGCAGGCAACTGCGAAGCAGCGGTTGTAGCAGCAGACTTGGCCTTGTTCAACTGTTCGCCAGCAGCAGAGACTGCCTGATCATAAGAGTTCGAGACAGAAGACAGGAGCTGCTCATGGACTGGCTTGGGGGTTCCGTAAATCTGAGCAGAGACGACCGAGAGGGCACTTGAATACTGCTCAGAAGCACGAGACACGGCGTTTGAGTACACGGACTGGGCAGCGTCGGTGGCGCTGGCGATCGCATCGGTATCGACATAATCGTCGAGAACAATCTGTCGGTGAGGAACCTCCTGAGCTGCGGCGCCAAGGAAAGCAGGCTTGACATGCTCATACTGATCAGACAGAGGGGTCTCGTCTCGGTGCATGACAGGGTCCTCCTCAATCTCGACGAGTGGCTCCTTGCCATCAGCCACAAGGGGCTCTTCACTACCATTGCTGACTATCGAAAAGGGGTCACCGATGAGCGTTTCAGATGCTTCCGAGGCAAGGGGGTTCGACATACTGCTGTCTTCTGACTCTGCGACATTGGTGGCCGAATCAACTACTTCCGAGAGTTCACTTGAGGCTTCTTCGCTGACGGCGGTAGCGGACTCAGACGCTGTTGAAGATAGCGACTCAACGGTCTCTGAGGCTTTTTGAGCGATACTGCTGGCGCTCTCCTTACCCTCAGAGACGATGTTGGAGGCGCCGCTGGCGATGGATTCGGCGCTGTTTGATACAGCCTCGGTAGCCTTCTCGATCACGTTAGGTTCGTCGACAATGGACGAAGCGCTGGAGCTAGCAGCTTCGGCGACTTGGGTGGCTTTCTCCTTGACGGGCTCGGCATTCACTGAGCCCCAAAAGTCGTCCCAGCTTTCTTCGGCAACCTCTTCAGCCTCGGAGGTAGCTTCTTCCACCACTTCGGAGAGGCTGGAAGCTGCGTTGTCTTCCTGAGCAGGGGTCTTTTCGTCAGCTTCCTTTGCTGCAAGAGCTTGCTCGGCAGCAAGCTTCATGGCGTCGCTATCAAAGTTGTCTGACGTGTCTCCAGCAGTGACCTTCCAGCGAGCAACTTCCTTGAGTCGAGCCAGTTCCTTGGCAGCGACAGAAGCAACCTCCATGCCCTCATCTTCGACTCGTGCGGCGGCGTCCTGAGCCTCCAAAAGGCCAGGGTGGGTAACAACCAATTGCTTGAGCTGCTCAGTCCACTCGTTGAGAGTGGCCTTGAGCTCATGGTACTTGGCCCAGTCCTTGTAGGTGATTCCGTCAGTCCATGCCCACCTCATACCGATCTGCTGCAGGGCGAGGTTTCTAGTCTCGTCCAGCACTTGGAAGTGAACATCGGCAACGGTGACAACGGTTTCCTGAAGCTCCTTGTCGTATGTTTGGCGCCATTGTCGAATAGCTTGTGCCTTTTGCTTGATGGTCTTACCAGAAGCTCGCACAGCGGAAACAATCTCTGCATCTACGTCATCTCCCTTTGATCCGGCGAGGGCTGAGATCTTGCTTCGCAGATCCTTAAGTTCCTTATCAATTGTGGTTTCAAGATCTTTGAAAAGCTGCTTGCCATTAGTGTTGACCTTTTCCTGAATCACACGCTTGGCGATTTCGCCAACGCGCTCTTCCAGGTCAGTGGCACCCTCGTCAGCCTGTGTCGCAAACTTGGTTTGCCAAGTCTCCAGGTCTTGAGCCACCATCTCCCGAGCCTTGCGTCGGTTTGCGCTCTCATTCTCAGTGGCGGGAGGGGCCTGTACGGGGTTGATGTAATCCTGAGAAGGGGCCTCGACCACAGGTTCGGGGCTCTCCGTGGCAACAGGAGCTTGAGATGAGGATTTAACAGGCTCGACTGAAGCAACAGATGTGGTGCTCTGAGTAGGCTTCTGGAAGGAAGAAGCAGTTGTTCCGGTCACATAGCTAGATGAGTTAGAATGAGAGTAACACTTGAAAGTCAGGCGGGATATCTTACCTTGCAGCGTAGTTCTCCTGGATAGACTTGGACTTGTTCTTGTAACGTCCCAAGCGCTCACCAATGCGAACGAGTTGCGGCTCAACGCTCTGAGCATAGACAGATCTAATGTGGGGCCAGACGTTGCTGTCGAGGAAAGAATAAGTCTTGTTGTATGTCCAATAAGCGGTAGGAAGCGCAGTAGTCTTGGTGAAGTCAGAGGCTGCGTCGTAGCCTCGAACGGCGTACGGGTGAACGTAAGCATAACCTGGCTGCAGATATTCGTAGTAGACTTGTAACCCGTTGGTACGAGCGATGTCATAGTATGGGCCAAGCTTCTCGCTAGCTGTTTTCACATGGGGTCCGATGGACTGGTCATAATGCGTACGTGCAAGAGTTTGGTACTTGACGAGCTGGGGTTGTCCGTTCTTCTCCCATTGAGCCAGAGTGTGCGCCCGCGCCTTCTCAGCCCAAGGAGCTCCATACTGAACAGCATACGCACGGGTGGGCTGCCAGACCTTGCTATCGACGGTGTCGTAGTAGGGACGAGCAAGCTCGACGTAGGGTGCTGCGTAATGATCGTAGTACGGTTGAACCTGGGGTTGCACGGTGTTCTTGATTTGGAAGTAAGGTTTGCAGATGGAGGGAGAGTTCTCGTCGCACTCCTCAAGCGATGAGGGGCATCGGAAAAGGACAGTGAGGATGGCGGCCCATGTCGCGAGTCTAAGATCATAGTGGTCAGCCTAGGTGAAGGTAGAAAATATTGGTATCTTGATGCGCTGACAGCTGCAGGGATCGTGAAAAAGCAGCCATCTGGCAGCAAGATACAGCGCAGTGATGCGCGTAAAGAACATACCTAGCTACGACATTAAAAGTCCAGGCCAAAATACTTCTTCTCTGCTTGATTGGTCTTCTGCGGCCAGCAATAGGCTTTCCATTCGACTTGCCGTTCATGTGGCCGTTGCCATTCATGATCGAGCCGCCGGACTCGGCCATGATAACGAGCTAGTTAGACGCGCACTGAGGAGGACGGTTGGTGATGGAAGACGTTGAGGAACGATAGCCGAGTGGGCAAGCGAACGGTGGCAGTAATCTCAGCGACAATATACGCGAGAAGATGCACCGCGGAACAAATGTGTTCTCTGAAATGAACAAATGGCCTTGAGGACAAGAATCAGGTCAGTTCGGGGTTATAGAGAAATTTCGGCCTGTAAAAGTTTTGGAAACTTCGGCTTCAATACTGGCTTGGCTTACCTGGTCTGGTGCGCTACAGTAGGTGCAGCAGGGGTCGTGCTACTAAAACTGTGGTAATGGTGCAGTCGGTTGTCAAGCAAGCGAAAGGGAAGGGAGCTCTTCCTGCGACAAGCTCGAGACAGAAGCGAGACGGTGAATAAAGCGACCGAAAACACGACAGATAAAATCAGTAGTTATGAAGCTCTTGGCTTTTGATGATGTTCAAGAGGAAAATCAAAATGGAGGAGAAGAAAGCGATTGAGGTCACTGATTGACGTCGTTTACAGCTGCCTTGCCTTGATCTGGTATCCAATCCTAGGTTAGTAGGCACCGTTAGCTCGCACATTACTTCTGTGAGGTGGTGTCATCCAGTACGCCATGTCCCTATTTCTCCACCAAATTCAGCCAGCAACAGATAAGCTATGCTCCGCGATTTGCATCCTTTACTGCAGCTTCGAAACAGTTTGCATGGTTGCGACGTCATTAAGAACAGTCCAAGCTTGCTTTACCCCGAGCCCTCTTTGATGTCGCAGACAAGAGAATTCGTCATGATTGGTCCATCTGGGTCAAAGTCAAACATAATACGTCAGGGAGGCTTATGAGAGGAGTCAACAATGGTTCTTTATCAACGACTAACTTTTGCCAAGAACAAGAAATAGTATAGACTAAGCTTATGGGAGGTTTGTCTGGAAGGTTTTTGACAGGTGTTGGACTCGGGTCTGTTGCAGTGACATGCTGAACTGGCCTTGAATGAAGCATGCATGGGACGAACGGTATAGCCGATAACCATTCCCATGTGACAGCAACGCTGTCAGGCCGTCCATTTGAAGATACCCCGAAATAGTATCAGCCAGCTACCCTAAACAATAGAGAACATTATGTTATCTGGTATCAAATGGCGAGCTCAAAGTGTCCATATACAAACACTTACTTCGTTCATCTCTACATAGTTCTATGGATACCCGAGCGTTTTGCAGCATTTTTGAAGGATCTTTGATGAGCACTTCATTCTGGAGCATATTACGCAACAAAATGACGATGTTTAGACCCTGCAGCTAATTTGAACTACCTTGTATCAGACTCTAAAACAACATCATGGCAAAAAGATGGCTACTGTGGAAATTTCTACGTTTCCTAAGCTCTGCAGCAACCTAAGTTTATCGAATCAAGAAGAAATTCCTTTATCAGAGGAAATTGCACTCCTTGGTGTTTTCATCCTTAACCCCATGACATCAATCCGTCTTGCCAGCACGTGAGGCCTTCCATGTAATCGTCGGAATATTACTGCCCCGACCCGCCCGCAATAGGCCAGCCATTTCCTCAGTCGGGTTACCCAACTGTGGGGTGGCGGCTAGTGGCTCTCAGACAGCACGGGCAATTATTAACCACGTCTCAACACTTTAACAAACTCTCTACTACAACTTGAACTCTTGCGACACTTTAGCAATATCCGACGCTTGACGTACGAGAGAATTAGATGCCTACTACATCTTTAGGTCTTCAAGACGGTTGAAACATCCAACTCGATCTAGTCGATACTTGTGCTTCGCTCACCGGTACCTTTTCCATCCTGGAGTCTGTCCGTGTCTCCATTCAGACCCTCGGATACTATCCTAGTAGCTGGCGCATGCTCCTGTCGGCAATCCTCCAACAATAAGCCCCTTGTGGGCGCGATCGATCTCCCCCGATTCGCTTTCGCCGAGTTGTTTTAGTCGTCATGGAAGACCCAACTTCGATCCCAAAGGCCAAGAGCCATACCCGTAACTCGACTCGATCCGACGACTTTCCACAGCCATCCGATAACGCCCCTGGCATTTGTCGAATATGTCGAGGCGAAGGAACACCAGAGGAACCCTTGTTCTACCCGTGCAAGTGCAGTGGTAGTATCAAATATGTCCATCAAGATTGTTTGATGGAATGGCTCTCGCATTCACAAAAAAAGTATTGTGAGCTTTGCAAGACATCCTTCCGATTCACCAAGCTATACGCACCCGATATGCCCCAATCTTTGCCCGTGCATATCTTTATCGGGCATATGGCAAGATATCTTTTACAAAATGTTCTCGTGTGGCTTCGTGGAGCTATGGCTATTAGTGTATGGCTATGCTGGTTGCCGTATTTTATGAGAACGGTCTGGTCCTTCATGTTCTGGATCAGCGATGAAGGATTCGGAAACTCTGCGGCGTCCCACACCAATGGAACTTTGGCATCCAGTTCTGGAGGCCAAATGTCCTCGTCAGCTCTGGATGCCGATACATGCCCTTCCAGCCCCTTATTTGCGCCCACGACCACCTCGGCCTCGGCTGCCAAGGCGTTGTTCGACGGCTTATCAGATCAGAACATTAGCGATTTCCTCGTTCGAGTTTTTCTGGGAAGCTGGGGTTTGTCTAGCAAGTCCGACAAATCCGATGCATCTCTCGAGTCCTCCAATACGACTACTTATGGATCTGCGTCTATACCGCCAACATTGCTTGGGGAAGTAGCCTTCTTGAATAACCTTACTCGAAATCCCACAATCAACCGGGCAGTAATTTCAATTCTTGAAGGCCAGATAATCACCATTCTAGTTATCGTCTGCTTTATTTTGGTCATATTGGTTAGAGATTATGTGGTCCAGCAACAACCGGAGATGAACATGCGGGCAGCATTTGCAGCTCCCGAAAACCCTTTGGCGCAACAAGAACCAATGCTAGTTCGACCTGAGGACGTAGAAGATTTACCTGGCCCGGATGAATCGGACGACGAGACTCTTGATACTGGAGAACCCATTGCGCGCGCCAACGATGTCGACTTCGCTGTCGAGGTCCAGGCCGAAACGCGTCGACGCAGGCGAACAAACTCTGAGCTCGCACTTCCTGAGGGTCTTGCAGCAACTGGATATTCTGAAGCAGATGCTACTGGTGCACATCTCCCCACGGACATCAGCCCCTCAGAGGAACGTGCTAGTGTATACGACTATCTACGTATCTATCGCCAAGCCGACGGTGATCACGAAAGGATTCTGGAGATTATTCACGAAGAAGGACTTGAAAGGAAACTAGCCTACTGGGTTGATGTCACTCGCCGGGCTCTCCGAGAAGGAGACAATACTCCTGGTATTAATGTTCAGCATGGCGCGGAATCTATCAGAGGGCGTGCGGGGAGCTTTGGTTCTACTGCTGCTAGCTCCTCCAGAAAGGCTTTCACACCTGGCTCCGACGAGTCGTCCACACCAATGGATGCCCCTGGCGAACATTCTTCCCCCAAAGGCAAGGAAAGAGAACAGGTGTCATTTCTTCCCGACTCTGAATTTGAGACGATGCCTCTTGTACCCGGATCTTCGGCAAGTATTTCCCGACCTCGAGCTGTATCGGATGGCCCTCAGCTGCAGGATTCTGTAAACCCCTTGGCCAACAACAGCTGGTCATTTGCCGGACTACCCTCTACTGCGCAAGACGAGCTGCCATCTGATGAGCACCACCGTACCCGATCAATCTTCGTGTCTGAACTGAGTGAGGCACTGGGACAGGATACTGAGGATGAGGCTGGTCCTTCTAGCCGGCCTGATGTCTCGCTTGATCAGAGAGACAATGTCCCCAGGGCTGAATCGGCAGAATCACTTCAATCGGTACCACAAAGACCCCAACAAGTCGACATTGGCCCAGCAGCCGAAGAAGACCGACCTGCTGGCTTCGTAAACCAAGTGACAGATTTTATGTGGGGTGGCCTGGACGACGCTCAACAAGATAGGCAACGTGTAGTCGCGGCTGTGGCTGGCGAAGTCGCTGCCCAGCTTGACGATACTGATGGCTGGGAAACCGAGCTTGAAGATGTTCACCCAGAGGTCCCACCTCCTGAGCTTGGCGTGGCCGAGAATCCCGCAGAGCCTGAGGATATGGGTGACGCCCCCGGTGCAGGACTTGACCAAGAAGCCATGGAAGACCTCGAGGATTTCGAAGGCGTCATGGAGCTCATTGGTATGCGTGGTCCTGTGGCAGGGCTCTTCCAGAATGCCATCTTCTGTGCGGTTCTCGTCTCTGTCACAATCTTTGCTTGCATCTTTGTCCCCTACAATTTCGGACGTGTCAGTGTCTGGATTCTTGCCAACCCTATGCGCCTGGTCCGCTTGGTATTCGAGTTCTCAAAGCTATTGCAAGATGCAGCTGTCATGGCAGTCGGGTTTGGTCTGTGGGTTGTCATCAATCTTGTCGATATGTTTACCGGTTTAATTGGGGGCTTTATTGGCGCCCAAGTCTTGTTAGCGAGGAAGGCCTCATGGGCCCTCTGGACCAACGCTGGTTCGCGGGTACTGGACTACACTTTCATGGAAATTCCCATGTCTGCTGCAGAGATGCAAAACTTTTCCGCGATTAGCCACAGCGCACTCATTTCTGTCAAGAGCAATATCGGTACCGTCTTTACAATTGTGAGCAAATCTTTGGGTTTCATCCTTGGTGGCCACTTCTTGAAGAGCGATTTGTCCATCGAGACGGCCACCTTGGCAGCCAACACTGCTTGGTCCAAGCTGGTCGCTCTTTCCTCTGCGCTACTGAATCCAAATTCCTGGGTTATCAATCTTGGCGAGTCTGAAGGATCTCTCTCTGTCAACCCCGAGCTCGCCCACTGGTCCGGACTAGACCGATTCTGGGCTATTTCAGCAGGCTACGCAACAATATTTTTTGCGGGTGCACTTTATCTTAGGCGTGGAAGCCCATTCTCTCGAGGACACATTCTTCAAGCTTGGGAAGCTGGTATCATTGATACTCTGCACCAAGCAAGTGGCATCATGAAAGTCATTATGATCATTAGCATTGAGATGCTTGTCTTTCCGCTCTACTGTGGACTGCTCTTGGATGGCGCTCTGCTTCCCCTGTTTGAGAACACGACCTTCAAGTCTCGACTTCTTTTCACCTACAACTATCCTTTGACTTCGGTCTTTGTTCACTGGTTCGTTGGTACTGGATACATGTTCCATTTCGCGCTCTTTGTATCGATGTGTCGCAAGATAATGCGCCAAGGTGTTCTCTGTGAGTTTCCCTCAGCACCATCTACGCAAGCTTTGACTAACATGGTAACAGATTTCATTCGCGATCCGGACGATCCCGAGTTTCACCCTGTACGCGATGTTCTTGAGAGAAACCTAACCACCCAATTGCGGAAAATTCTCTTCTCCGCGTTTGTATATGGTGCCTTGGTCATCGTCTGCCTGGGCGGCGTTGTGTGGGGTCTCTCATGGGCAGTCCCTGGGGTCCTCCCAGTCCACTACTCATCCAACGAGCCGGTGCTTGAGTTTCCAGTTGACCTTTTGTTCTACAATTTCCTCATGCCGCTTGCTGTGAACTTCTTCAAACCAGGCGACGGACTTCACGCTATGTACACGTGGTGGTTCAGAACCTGCGCCAGAGGCTTGCGACTCACTTATTTCCTTTTTGGCGAGAGGAAGATTGACGAAGAAGGAAGCCTGCAGCTTGGAAACGCTCGTGGACACCAAGAACTCCCGTGGTACAAGACCTTGTTCCTGGAGTTGAATAACAAATACAACGTTGTTCCCAAGACCTGGACCGACTTTTTCGATGGCGGGGATGCCAAGCCAAGGACACCCCTCGAAAAGAGTGAAATCCGCTCGCTTACTCGTCACAAAAACCACCTGAAAGAGGCGAACCAACTCGTTGAGAGCGGACATTTCGTTCGGGCACCTGCCTCGGACCGTGTGAAAATTCCCAAGGGTAGAAAGGTTTTCCTTGAAGTTGATGAAAGTGGCCGAAGGAGTGACGGGCAGGATGATGCCGATCTTTACGCCAGCAACCAGTATCAGATGGTATATGTCCCACCACACTTCCGGGCGAGGATATTCCTTTTCATCTTTTTCATCTGGATCTTTGCAGCAGTCACAGGCGTCGGCTTTACCATTATCCCGCTCGTGTTTGGCCGACGAATGTTCAAGTTGTTGATCCCGCAACATATCCGAACGAACGACATCTACGCATTCAGCATCGGCGTTTATCTACTGGGCACTGCAGCCTATTTGATCTTCCACCTTCGCAGTGTGTGGACAAAGATCCAAGACGGGTTCTCGGCTGTCCGTGCGTCCCTCACTGCCGGTAACCTCGAGCGTCGGACCGCTGTGGTTCTGTTGCAGGGAGTCAAACTGGTATATGCCTACTTCTTCCTATATATTGTCTTTCCACTGCTGGTTTCGGGGCTTATGGAGCTTTATCTTGTGCTTCCTTTGCATACCTACATGCATCCCCCTACTGCAGAATCTGTTCAGGCATCAAGAGCGGGAGGCCCTGAGGCTAGTCGTCATACGGTCCGCGTCATTCAAGCCTGGACACTTGGCTTGCTCTACTTGAAGCTCGGAGCTCGAATGGTTACAGCCATGTTCCCTGATACTCGCCTTGCTCTGGCTGTTAGGACCGTTACGCGAGGCGGCTGGATGCGCCCCGACACTGGTATCTTGACCCGAGCTTTCGTCCTCCCTGGTTTGGCGATTGCCGGAGCTGCCATCTTTGGACCTCCAGCAATTGCTGGTGCTCTTATCAAGTACAACGTGATACAGGGCGCCCAGCCTGGCGAGAATGAGTTGGTGGAGGCTGCGCGACTTGCAATTATATATCGACATTCTTACCCAGCCGTGGCGCTATTTGCGTTGCTAATTAAGAACACGATTGGGTTGGTCAAGGTGTTTAACGGCTGGACCGCTCGGATCCGCGATGAGGCCTACCTCATTGGGGAAAGGCTGCATAATTTTGGTGCCGCTGCTGCAGGAGCGGGAAGGGTTAGAGGCGCATGGAGAGCGGGAGGGGCAAGACTATGAAGCGAACATGAAGACTGGACGGTATAATAGAAGACTACCATTAGAGATATATTGATGTTTTTAGCGTTTGTTGTTTAATTCATCAGCATTATTAGAACGTACAACCAGACACGGCCTATGTTACTGTGCATTTGGAATGAAGCCACAAACATGTTACCCTGCACGAGAGTGGGTATCGGGACTTGAGACAAAACACATCAAAGCCATCATTCGTTCAGATGACCTTTTGTGTGATGTTGTGTATTTAAGAGTGCGTCTTTTTAATTTGTATTATCCTGACCCTGGCCTGTCATCTCAACTTGTGGTTAAGCGGTGAATATGTGTGCATCATATTGACTTGTTAATGCTAGCATCGATCGATTCTATTCATAGGGCATTTATGAAACTCGGGTCTTAGACAAAGTAAGTGGCGGATCCCTGTCAACGTCACAGAACGACAATGCGTGACCTTCAGAGTGATGCACATAAGAAAGTAAAAAATAAGTGAGAAATATAGATGTACTGCAAGACATGGATCTAGAACACCTGGGTCGATGCCAACGCATACATTGAGGTGAAAGGGACTCAGGTCAGGCACAAAAGAGTCATAAGGAGAGTCACGTGTATGTATATGTGACACTTGATTGCTGTCCAATAGTGGGGTCTTTGGAGGAACGAAACCGCTCTTGTTGCCCATGGTTGCCATATACCATTCCAATATAGGCATAGTGCATGATGCTGGCGTAAGGAGAATGGGGGGGCTGGTTGGTTTTGGTTCTGTGAAGTGTCGCATCAACAGCGAGGGTCACAGGCTAAACATTCAACATTCAACAACCTTTGTCAACCCGCCGCGCGACGTTTCCTATCCATGGAACTTCCGCTCTTCAGCGGCCGCGACTACTAACTAACAAACAGCAGAATTCTAGCGACTCGGTGCACTCTAGCTCCAAACTTGGACATCGAGTAAGTGCGGTTGCGACTCGGGGTTATTCATATCCAAGGTCTCTCCCAGTCTGTTTCCCTTCTGATCAACGCTGGGTCCTTCCTTTGGAATCGGTGAGCGACATCTGCCCGCCACTTCGCCCAGGAACAGGGCGACTGACTATGGCGACAGTTGCGCAGTGACAACAACATCAAATCACTCAACGAATTCATCCGACGACTTTTATCTTTCTTGTATTTTGTATCATCGCCTGCGCCACCTTTCACCCCGTCCCCGACATTTCTTCAATAACGATCATTACCTCCTTTTCGGCTGTGTCAATGCGATAGAGAATACAAAGGACCACCACAACCGTATATCCCATTTCGACCACCCATCATGGCTTCTGAGCCTCCATCGTCGCCGCCAGGCGCTGGAGCCACCGTTGAGGATACCCTTGGATGGTACAAGGCGCAATACGAACAACTAGAGTCCGAACTCGCCGAATTCAGAGATTCCAGCAGAGAGCTAGAGCAGGAGTTGGAGAAGGATATTGAACGTGCGGAGAAGCAGGAGCGTTATCACCAAGAAAAAGCTGAAGCTTTGGGATTCGAAGTGGAAGAGTGGAAGGTATGTCATGTCGACCCATTATTCCCCCACAGCCTCAAACACAGATGACAACTCGGGTCGAACGGACATTTTGGCTGACTCTACCGCTTTGCTTTCGTTGCACAGAGAAAATACAGGGAATCAAAGACAGAGGCCAGCGCGTCCCAGAATGCGCTCGAGAAAGAAATCACAACCCTTCGAGACACCAACCGAACTTTGCAATTGAAGCTGAGGGATATCGAGGTTGCCAACGATGATTTTGAGCGACAGGCGCGCAACACCACGTCATCCTTGGAGGATATGGAATCCAAGTACAACCAAGCGATCGAGAGGGCGGTGATGATGGAGGAGGAGATTAAGATAGGTGAGCAGGAGCGTGAACAGCTACGTATCGAGTCGCAGCGCCTGCGTGAGGAACTCGGCGACCTCAAGATCGAAGCAGAGCTTCTCCAGGACAAGATCAAGAAGCAGGAGTCCAGGCATTTGTCCACCATCTCGACCGACCTCTCTGTTCTTGCGTCACCAACTTTCGACGGTCATCCCGCCTCTCCCGGTTCTACCGCCAGCTCTCCTCTCATCACAACACCTACCGACTCCAAGTCACTAACTGAGGACGGCGATACCCTTTCCGAACTGCCCGATCCACCTTCGCCTCCCATGTCTGATGTTTCTGCGCCTCTTCCCAAGGTGGCAGCCTCAAGACCTTCGGCCCATCGCAGAACTGTTAGTCGCTCTCGTCTGCCCTCGGCCGATGTCAGCGCCAGCACCACTCCCAAGCCTCGTTCCAAGCCTCCTACTGCGACAACCCGCGCACCTGGCAGCCGCATCTCGACTGGTGGCACGACCACAATGCGCACCCCTGCCCAACGTGCCGTGGGACCTCGCTCTGCTTCAAACAAGCTTCCCACCTCGAACTCGCTTACCCATATCCGAACCCTTACAGCCCAGATGCAGCGACTCGAAGCTCGCGTGCACTCTGCACGATCTAAGCTCCCCGGGCCGACTCGCACGCCGCCTCGAGCTTCACCCAGGACCAACGTATACAGTGCCACCAATATGCCTGCGTCGATTACGATTCGTTCTCGCAAGCGTACTAGTGGTTCTGCTACGTCTTCGGTAGCAGGCGATGAGCCCACGCCTACCAGCATTCCGACATCAGCACCCAAAGGAAGCCACGTGCCCCGACTTAGCACGTCTGGAGTCAGTCGCTTATCATTTGGACCATTGCCGAACCGTGGAGGCCCCGATGAGATCAGCAGGCCAAGCTCACGTGCTAGTATCACTTCGTACGCCCGGCCACCCTCACGAGCCGCTGGCGAGGGAATTCCACGACCAGTTTCACGGGCATCACTTACAGGCGCACGAACACCCATGGGTCGATCTCGTTCCTCTATGGGATTCCATGGCCACTCGACCAGCATTAGCCATCTTGACCTAGAGGAACAGGATGAGGGTGAATTCCGTACACCAAGCCGTCGAGGCACATACTCAAGCCAAGGCGGCGAAGTCAGTGGTATCCCCATGCCAGCATCCCGTCGACGAAGCGGCAGCCGACGGATCAGTGCCAACACAATGAGGTCCAGCGTCTCTGGACCTCCGAGAAAACAACTGAGCGATCTGGGAGAGACATACTAAGCAGTTGACGTATACATAGCTCTGTAAGTCTCAGGTCGCTCGTGTTTTTATCATTTTATTTTACTTTTCGAGCGGTTCGAGCGGTTCACACAAATTGGTCGCATTTCACCCCAACATTTGATATCCGTTTCTGCAAAGCATATGGGTTGGACGGTTCGGCATGCTTTTACGGCTGGCGCTTCAAGACGGCGAAGACGGTGTTGACGATGGTTACGGAATTCCGATTCTTGTTCTCTGGCAGACTTTTGTTGCTAATACTTCTGCTTCTTTGGGTACATGGGATTTCGGCACCGGGGTTTACGGAAGTTATGAAGACACGGATGGCATTTATTATTTTTTATTTCTTTGTGTTACTAGAATGGAAGGGATGAGAAGGGCCTGGCCAAGGTGTATATCCGAATCACATCACATCACACACAAGCTATACCGGCTGGGCCTGGAGAGACGGGGGTGTACCGCTCCGAAAGCGAGTCATCGACCGGGCAGATCTGCTTGGATGGTCTCTTTTTTTCTAAAAACGGCTTGCCAAAAAGGAGCGGGTAATACTGGGGAAGAAATTGATGCGAGGCTACTCTTTCTTACTGAAGTAAGGTTGCTCGCGGGGGAGAGCGGACATCAGTGGGGAGTCGTACGATGTCTGACAAGGCTGAAGCAACGGCCCGCGGGCTAGCTTTAGAGGGCCTGGACTATTATATCTTGAATTATATCATTTCCTTTGTTCAATTGGAGTTGGAGAGAGATGGGAGGTGTAGATACAGACTGTGGAGGCGTACGATACACATACATACTTAGTTTACTGTACAGTAGTATCTTAACTTGGCTCGAGATCTGGGGTAGATGAAGCCCAGACTGGGTACGCCCAATACATACTGATCAAATTCATGACAGTTTTAGTGATTTATGTGGTGTGATATTTAATTTGACTAGACATGTTTTTCACAAAAGAGATTTAGGTTTGCTTGCATTGGTTTGCGAGTTTATGTTACCGTTTACCATTCACGATTGTCCCATTGAACCGTGACCTGATTGTCTGAGATGCGGTTGAGAGGATAGAAGGTGTTGAGCCGAGATAAGTCGATAGGAGCAACGGATGCAACCTTGACTGGACTAAACATAGATCTTTATCGCTCAGCTGATGATGGATACGCACAGTTCGAACATATAACAGTATGAAGATATCAAGGTATACGAGAAACGACGCGGCTTTTACCGACTCAACATAATAATGTGAGACGTGTGTGTGTCTACAACTCAAAAGCAAGGATGTATACCGAGTACGTATCGCCGAGCTTCGGCTCCGCCTGTCCATCCGAAGACTACCAAAGATCTGGGATTCAATACATAACCAATGCCGTGAAGGAAAAACAATGTTGGGGATTCGGTGGACGCCCGCGGACTGCGAGGCTGCGGCTCTGAAATTGAGGATCAAATGAAAGGGAATAAAAAAAGGAACCCCGAAAAGCAAAAGGAGTTGTTTAATTGGGCGGAGACGGGGAGGAGACTGGATTGGGGAACTCAACAATTGGGGAGGAGGGCCCTTTTTTTTTTCGTTCTCCTGTCTTGAAGGGGGGTGGGATAATTAAGGTAGAGTGGTAGGGGGAAGTGGGGGGGGGGGGACTTTTTTTCTATCAGTGTTTGTTAGGAGAATTGGTGTTGTTGAATCTGAGATGCTGTATC
>JABFER010000184.1:0-48307 GCA_013618295.1 Fusarium armeniacum | reverse complement strand
CTCCAGGGAATGGGTGTTTTGAACGTCCCTGATAGAAGAGGGGTGGGGCCGGAGAGGTGGTGGAGGGGGTCAGAAGGGGTGCGGTCCCTGTTTAGGCCTTCTCGGCCTTAAGGCCACGGGCGCCCTTGGGTGTGCCAGTCTGGAAACCGTTCTTGAATCGTCGAGACACATCCTTGAGGTAGCGAGTGCGGCCGGTACCGACGGTCTTTCTTCGCTTAGCCTTCTCGGACCAGTTGTCTGTAGCGCTAGGTCAGTACTGCAGTTCAACAGTATCGGGGTTTTCGATATCGAGTTTGTCGACGAATATCTGTGAGATGTTCACGTACACTTGCGGATCTTGGCAGCAGGGTAACCGCAAGAAGAGCACTCATGCTTCTGGATGTGAAGAGAGCGGCGACCTAGTGATATCCCATCAGTATTTCCGGTCCATTTTTAACAAATTTCCAAGCCCATCCGCCCAGACATTCTTCAACGCTCGCAATCGTCCAATTTTCCACGTCGTTTTTCCTTGTCGAGTATTCCATTGCGCGTATCGAGGGATGTCTGAACGGAGAGACCAGGGGGCACAAGAACTAACCACATCGTCGGCACAGGGTGTGCGTCTTGTTGTGACGCTTACCGAAGCTGGAGGTACCCTTCGCTGTTGAGACGCATTAGCAAAACTGCGGAATTGCTTTCGAGAGAATCATCTGCTGTCGTTTCGCGAGCAGCAGCTGATAGGCGGCGACGTACTCATCTTGGCTGTGGTGTTTGGGCGGTTAGTTGGATGGCGATCGAGAAATTCTCAATTTGCGAGACCTTTTTTTGGCGGAGTGCGAATTTACAACCCTAAGAAACGGAAGGTGTGGCAGTTCGATCGTCATGTGATGTTGAGCCACGTGACTGGGGCACGAGCGACCGAATCGCACCTTCACTTTTACCTCGCAGTTGAGGTGGGAGTGGAACAGATATGGGTCGTTTGAATAATTGTTCAACAAAGCTGCTCATTGGTCAGAATTTGTGTATAGACAGAGTAGTAGGTAGGTACCTACCTACCTACTAGGTAAAGTAGATACCGAGGCAACGAATTGAAATGGAATGTACAAGGCAGGTTGGATAGTATATTTTGAATTCGATTGTTCCCTCATATCATTAGACCGAATCTTTCTTAACATCAATCAACATCAATCGTTCTTGAGGTATCTCACACAAGTAGCTAAAAATGATCATTTCCAAATACACAGCCTAGACCATAACGCCGACATATTATCAATCGCCCAAATCTCGCTTTCCAAGCACACATAGCACATATTCATGACTGTTACTCTTTATAAACTTGGAAACCTCAGTTCCATGTCGAGGGTCCAATGATGGTTCCTTCAGGCACCGATTTTGAAATAGCATGTGTCTTCCAATCCATTGTCTCCATGGCACCATAATTTCCCCACCAGTTGGGAGGAGATGCACTTGTCAAGTACAGTGTGAAAAAGATTACCATGGTCGACATGATGAGACCACAGTCCAGAGCTGCCGATGTGACGTAGTTGTACTGCAGCCACCAGCCAGTATATCTTCTCTTGACAAAGCGATTGAAGAAAGCACCTACAATACCCCAGCAGAGATAGATATAGACAGAGGCTGGAGGCAGCATACCAGCACCTCCATAAATCAGGGGGGTGCTGACATATCGCCAGATTGAACGTGGCCACTTGCGGGCGAGGAGCCACGTGATGATAGGTGTGACAGCACCGACCAGCCAGAACCACTGGAGAGATGAGTAAATGGCACCATGACTGAAAATACGAGCTGGGCCGATGGCTCCCCAGATAACAGAGGCTGTATAAAATACACGGCCTCCAGGGCAGGTGTAGTTGTTGGGCTGGTCGATAGCGCAGACGTCGGGGATGTGGCCGAGAGCCCAGTTCATCACACAAATCTGTACAATAGCTGACCAGATCGACGCGACGAGCTGCGAAGAAAACATAACCCGAGGAGGGACCTTCATGTAATGACCGAGCTTGAGATCCTGGGCGAAGTAGAGTGCCTGGCCCATGCAGATGTAACCATAGTTCTTGAACATCATCATAGCCATGGGGCGACCAGGAACCATGTAGCCAATGATGAACTCTGTCAAAACGTTGAGGCCGAGCTGAATGTTAGTTATGGCTTGAACAACGCCAATAGGGATCAGCCACAACACGGGGATGAGAAGACAGATGAAGTAAGCCCAAACAGGGAAACCAGTCGGCCAGCCAGCAATGACACCAATCGAGATGGCTACCATGACGATGAACAGAGCTATCACAGTCAGCATCATTCAATGATGGTCAAATATCAAGGTTTTCAACTTACCAGCATACCACCAATCCTCTGCATCTCGGTACTTCTTCATCAAACGCATGTGAACGTCATCCTCCTGGTTGCGGGCGAGCTTGAATTGCCTCCAGATTTCGTGTCCATGGTAAAGCACAACGTGCACGACGACAGCTGTCACAGCCGCGAAAGACAACCCATATGAGAGAGCAAATTGTGTTGGCAAAAAGAGGGGCGAGTACTCCTTGTATGCTGTCTCATTGAAGTGGAAGTTGCTGTCAAGGATCCTTGAGACGTTGTAGATGGCACCTGTGTTGTCGTAGGACTCGGATGACTGAACAGGAAAGTAATCCGCATACCATGTACCAGTAAAGTGGATTCCCATTGATATGCAGATGAAGAAAACAACAATGCCCACAAGGACGTTGGCGATTGCGTGGAATGGCGGGATCAAAGGAGACTGCAGGTAGCCACTGTACACAGTCCAGTCGAAGGACGTGGGCATCAAGCCATAGCCAGTCATGCCGCCGAAGAGCTTGTTCACAGTAACGTTGTGAGGCGCAATCCAACAAACCCAGGTGAAGTAAGATAGTCCCTTGAAGATCCAGCCGGGAAACCAGTACCAAACGAAGCCTCCACATCCCACAATCAGGAACCATCTATAACGTCCCATTTTCCAGCCGTTGGTTTTGGTGGGGTCGGAGCCAGAGTGGTCGTGAAGTGTGTAAAACAAGGCGCAGTTGACTAAATCAGTAGGCCAGATCATGGCAGCAGGCCACACCAAGAAACGACGGGCAAGGCCAGCCAGCCCATAACCAGTGCAGAGAGTAGTTATGCCGAACAGGATCTGGAACGCCCAGCCAAACTCTTGACCATAGAAGACTTGTTGAGCAAGAAGCACATCAGTTGCGTAGAGGACACCACCACCATAAGCAGCCTTATTATGAATTAGTGAGTGCCGAAATATATTAAGAAGTTGGGCTTACATTTGACATGGCGACAATCACCACGTGCTCCTTGTAGTTGAATTTGCCAGGCTTCAGGTTGAATTTGAGGCCAAATAAATTCCACTCACGATCGGGCATTATCAAATCCCAGCCGAGACCAAGGGGATATGCGACAAGCTGGACAACGTAGGTAGTGACCGTGACACTAGGATTTCGCAGCGAGAATAGCATGTTAACACCAGAGCCGATGGTGCACAGAACCAAGCCAATAACCCAGGCACGAATGGTGTTGGCGGGGACATCAACATCGTAGTTTCGAACGACAGATCGTACTTCGGGATAGGGACTGTTATCTTCCATGAGCGCGTGCTCAATCTCAATTCCCTTCTCAGCATTTCCTGTCGCGATAGCGGCGTCCACATCAGTGAGGTCATCAATGGGCAAGTTGGGATCGAACTTGTGCGACTTTTCAAATTGCTGAAGGTTCTCGAGATAATCGCGACCGGAGGCGGAGACAGTCTCAAGAGGGCCGGGGATGGGAATGATATCCTCGGCCTCGTGGCGCTTGCGAAAGAGAGAGGGCGCCATGGTGATTGATAGATATCCTTTGCAGATTGCAACGGACAGCTACAACGAAAGCAACAACGAACCGACGGCGATGCGTGGGTTGAAACCCGCTATGGCAGCGACAACAACAGCCTGGGCTTGATCTTTTGGTGTCGTGAGGCGATGTTGAAGCAGGCAAAAGAAGAAGCCGACAGCGGCTCCTGCTTTGCGGGTGTGGTTATACAGACTGAGACTGACTAGGACTGGGGGGATTCTCAGCCCCAAGGGACAAGGAGGGTCGTCGCTCCCCGCGAAAAAAAAAGACTAGCACCCCATGTTGTGCTCTTGGGAACTCCTATCAGAACCCGGTACTAGACGACTTGGGCCGTAGTGCTGTTCTCAATGCATTGGTTATCACGGACAGCGGCATGGTTCAATCCTGACCACCTTCTGGATTGGGGATAGATCATGCTTAGGCCATGTTAACCGCAGAGCTCCGATGGTCTTGTGTGGTTTGGTCTCCCAGTAGGTATTTCGAATTTTTGGGACCTTTTGTTGGAAACACAACTGGAGTTTTGTTCGCTTATTTTGCTTGGTCAATTCTTTGGGTCGGCAGTTCAAAGAGGTTGCAAGTATCCACGGGCTCAATCTGAAGAGCGAGAAGTCACCCACCGTCTATGTCTTCTCAGAAGATAACACATCTGTATCTCTTGAGAGCCCAGTGTGCCCAGACTACTGATCTAGCCCAGTCCAGTCATGTCCCTCCGAGGTCACATCCAAACGTTGGCACGCCATTTGAGGGATCTTGATTCATCCAATTAACCCTGGTTCAGATAGTGCTCAAACCTTCAGAACACACGGCTTATCTCCAGCCCCTCTAGAATTAGCCTCGGCCCTTAAGATAACCGTCAAGTAGGTGAAAATTCACTTGCTGCTGGGTGTCAGTTTCAAAACACTCAACCCCAAGCTGGCACTTTTGTCTACATGAACGGCACGCCCGGTTATAAATCATGCTGAAAGCGAGAAGCAACAATTAAATGCTGAATGATTCTTGATCGATTCAGGGTCCAGCCAATTATCCAACTAGTGACAGCACTGAGAGCTTGCCTCCTTACCGTAATATCGGGTTTGGTATCACGATGTCAGCACGCTTCTGGAACATGGACTAGGGTGGCTTGAGGTCGGCTGGGTCTCGCTACCCTACTTGATTGATGTCTTGTCAGAGCTCACAATGACAAAAATTATCATCTTGCCTAGATGAAAGGAGAAAAAGACCAAGAATATCTTGGTACGATCGTCCCACTTGATCAGTATGGAAAACTCATCCAGATCAGCAAAAGGTCCTTCATCAAACAAGATGGTTCCATTTGTCTCCAGGCAGTCTTCATCACGTGGCGAACTTTTGTTCAGCTTGGCTCACACTGTAACTAAAAGGTGTTGGAACCTTTGACCTGCCCACTCGTAGCCATGAAATTCCTGCCAAAACACTCAACATGATCTTCATAGATGTCAACAGCCAATCGGTACCTAGGTTTTACAAGGAATGATCAGTGTGCAGCGATCTCTTACCATTCTAGCCATTGCAACGCAGGTATGGAGAATTGGTGATTAACAGTTATGGCTTTAGTCTATGGAAAACCGCTCGGTGGGTTCCTAAACCTACCTAACTGGACGATGCCCTTCGTGTAAGTGACACTCGCAGACTACCACTATTCAAAAGCAGTGGCCATCTCATTAACACACAATTTTACATTCATGTATATAGGGGAAAATTCTACTGTAAGACAGTTGTTTGTTTTGTTCTTCTTGTCTTCCGAAATATAGTCCTATTTCCCATTTCAAGAACAGAGTGTCACAGATATGGATTTCTCTGGGAGCCGAAAGTCTGAAGGCTTTCAAGTCCGTGACTATATAAATCGACAACAATGTATACATCCAAAAATATCGCCGATAAGACGTTATGCCCTGTTGATAGCAGCCTTCTGAAGTGCTATGTCATAAGTAGTCAAAAGTTTACAAATAGAATGTGAGTCTCACAATATAGTTAAGTGTATCATAGCACGGCTTGCACAATTCCCTTTACAGGACATTGATAGTGACTTCATATTAGTAATAACCCGGTTGCTCCGTTCCTAAACCGTTCGATACTTTTTGATATCCTAATATCTAGGTTTTGTTGATTGCGGCACTTTGATTTAATTCTTCAGATCAGTTTGTAAGCAGAGGCTACTTCATTGAGAATGCGTGCCTATAAACATATACCCTTTCCTACGGTAGGTAGGTAGTATGTAGTGGAGGTGACGCAACAAGTGTTGCCTACCTTACATGACTAACACGACAAACACTTACTCTGTGTTGTTGCCTTTGACTCCAACCAGCAGATTTCTTGGGAATCAGTGAACCTCAAAACGCGGGGTAAAGAAACATTACACACTTCTCACTTCGTTTCGCAGATCATCGACCACCATCATCATCATGTCGACTACACCGGGAGTAACTTTCCGCAAGGACGGAACGAAAACATTCATCCCGCTCGAGAACAACCCAGAAGTGTTCACCAAGCTCATCCATAACCTCGGCATCTCCAAGGAACTCGGCTTCTACGATGTCTACAGTGTCGACGAGCCTGAGTTGCTAGCCATGATCCCTCGCCCTGTCCACGCCCTCATCTTCATCACTCCTGCGCCTATGTGGGCTCACGTTCGGGAGAGCGATCCTGGTTCAAAGCAGTTGACATACGATGGCTCCGGCCCAGATGAACCAGTTATGTGGTATAGACAGACAATCGGACACGCTTGCGGCCTCATCGCTCTCTTGCATAGTGTAAGCAACGGTACGGCCAAGGATTTTATCAGCCCAGACTCGCTCTTGGATAAGATCATCAAGGAAACTCGGGACCTCAAGCCCCTTGCGCGCGCTAACTTCCTCTACAATTCTGTCGAACTGGAAAAGGCCCATATGAATGCAGCCGTAACGGGAGATTCTGCAGCGCCTACCAGTCAGGAACCTGTCGGGTATCATTTCATCAGCTTTGTCAAAGGTTCGGACGGTCATCTCTACGATCTAGAGGGAGGTTGGGGTGAACCGGTCGATTGCGGTATCTTGGATAAGGGAAATGACCTCCTCAGCGACCAGGCGCTGGAGGCTACCGTCAAGAGGTATACCAAGGTTGCAGATGGAAACCTCGAGTTCAGCATCATCGCTCTATCAACGATTCCAGCGGAAGACTAGATGAGGTGGGACATCTACGGCGATGATTGCAGGAGGAACTGCAGCTCTAGGGGCACGCTTTATCTTTCACAATCTCTCGTAATGCGTAGTTCACATCCACGTCACTCTGCTATAGGATCTCCCACTTGACAATACAAAATATCACATTTGCGTACAATCAAACATACTACACAATAGAGTTTTGTAGCCCAGTCTGATAACCACCTAGTTTCTGGTATGGCACTGAGATCAGAACGGCTTCATCTATCCCATGCAAAGAGACTCTCGACTACCATCCACATGTTACCAAAAACATATCCACCAATATGCTCGAAGCCAGGAAACATCAACACACGCTCCGACTTGTAACACAGCTTTACTTATCTTAGAAAAAACAACACCTCAGACGGTTTATTTCACTCGCCATTAACAGTTAACAGGGTCGTCCTATGTTCATTGCTGTGAGTTTCACGCTACTTGCTTGGATTTGATGACTATTGGATGGCATAGGACTCATGGCAAGTTGTCAGTCCCATCTAATATCAAGATCGACAAATTTCTTCGATGGACCCTTATTCCCTTCAAAGATCCCTATCCCTGGACAGACCTGGTCTCCTCCAGTCCCGATCGAACCGTGAGTTTGTAATCGTGCAGTGGATTTCGGAACGCGGCAGTACGCCTGTTGTACGCATTATCTATCGGGTATGCAGCCGGCCGCTTGCCACGTTGTGAAGCATATGCACAAGCGGACCTCCAAGCATTCGAACTTTGTGCAACAGTCGAGTTCCGGTGCTCTCTACACATACATTTCACCGTTGTGTTGATCCTGTCCTCTGCATGTGCTGATAAAGCATCCTGTTCATTCCTTTCTTCTCTTTAGCTATTGGACTCGGGTCTTTGATAACTCCGCAACACTGCTACGTGCACTCCTTTCTGAGTAGTTTCATTTCGTCATATCTGAACATGGCTGTTGAAGAATGCAAAAATAGATTGAGTGTCTCTCAGAATGCCCAGTTTGGGTTTCTACAGTATGACAGACACCGATAATAGTAAGCATGTCTCGCAAATGCTTAGCATTGACTTATTAAGAGATAATCCTCAGACACATTAGACATTAATGATATGCTCAAGCGCTTATGGAGAAGATTGAGTCTTGTGATCATTTGTTATTATCCTACTATATAACATTAAACCATTTCTAATGTCTTTATGCTAAGCGCCTCCAAGTGTTAGGAGCCTACCCTGCAAACCCTCGTGTGAATACGACTTTAGTACAAAAACAACGCAATCATTTTAATCGCAACTAATTATACGGTAAATAAAGAAGATCATCATTTCGGCCTAGGGCTAGAGTTATGATGTAGTAGTCAGTTGTAATGTGTTCCTGAATAGTAGCTTAATAATAATCACTTACATGCGAGCAGATCGACAGCATGTAAAGTCACATCCTATTGACCATTTACCCTGTATCCGTACACAACCAGTGATAGTAGTTACAAAATGGGGCCCCTCTCTTCTAAATCTACGATTCCCTAGCATGTCGATCTCTTCACGTCTCATTAAACCACTTGTTCTGTCATGGTGTTCTAATTAGACATCAGAACACATCGCGGGTTAGTATCCCGTTGTCGCAGGGATACGTGGAAAACAACTAAGACATGCATGATCAGCACCGGAGTATCCGTCCCTAGGGACTGAACTGTACAATATGTAAGCGGGTGATGAGGTACGTATCATCTGTATGCTCCGTACGGTTTGTTCATTTCATGATGTGCTGACGCCTGAAGCGAAGCACATGCAATCTTCTAGAAATCCAATGGAGAGACCCGCTTGGGTATCTGGGTTGAAGATCCCCCTGTGATGTCAAATTTAGCACACGCCCCATTTCACTTAACTACTGGGTCCAGCGTAACGTCGTTTAGGCCACGACCGTTTATTTATTTATTTTACTTTCAGCTTAGACAGGATGATTAATAATAGCCTGGAGAATCAACTTGAACGCTGCCCAGCCTTGCGCATTTGTATAGATGGAAAAGACAATAATAAGAATGTAATGCTTATACTGCCCGGAGATAAAGGCCCGCAAAAAGACCATCCTCGAGTACCAACCACTGCACCAAATGACCGAGCATGAAATAATCATCATTTTATTGCCGAGGATAAACATAGAAAATGTGAGTCTGCGGGTATAATTAACCAATAGTGTCAAGGGAATCTGTGTTTCCAACACCAAACGATTAAGCGATGCCCAAGCGAGGATAAAGCTATGGGTGCGCATCTCTTGTAGATCACCTATAGTACTAAACAACGATGACCCGTAGGTGATTCAAGATCATGACGGGAGATCTGGTAGGGCCCCTTTGTCGGATTTCTATTTGTTTATTGACTGGCATGTCCACATATTGATAAACGGATCGTCAACGACTGTAGCTACTCATAGTTAAACCCATGTGTGATTGAAGGGCTCTCGAAGACCCTTGGTCTGGGCGACAGAAGGTCAATATCTCAGCCTCACATTATCTGCTCAGCCGTGGAGCGGACACAGCGGGAAGAAACATATATATGTCACATAATGCGTCGAGCTTCAGACAAATTTATGATATATGTATGAGCAGCGGCAGATAAACAAGTAGGGGAGGGATTCGTGAATACCTTGACCCAGACCTGGACATGGACATAGACAGGCCCAAACATACCTGGTCTCCGGTGGAACCGAACCCGAAAGGATGGATCCATCATCACAGGGAGACGAGAGTTTTTGGTTCATTCCTTTCAAGGATGAAGAGCGACTGCATAGATTCCCAATATTTACGACTATGGCTTCTCTGCCAAGTTTCGGCGTGGATGTGATGTTGGTGATGCTGACCGGGCAGCGTTTGTTTTCGCTGCATATAGCAGTAGTGAAGCGTACTACAATGCATTGCAGTGCGTTCTGCAGCCAGTCGATAGCTTTAATTACAGGGCCGGTAGCCGGCAACAGACAAAGAGCAAGGTCGGCAGATCGACGATGCGAACGAGAGAAAGCGACGTGACTGGTCGGATGAGAGTGGATCAAGCAACGCCTAAGGACGGCTAGTTTGAACGGTCTATCCCGGGGCATGGAAGTGTATTTTTACAGTGTAGCCTCATTGGGCTCAGCGTTGAGCCTCGCTCACTAAAATAGGAGTGGTTTCGTGGACATCGCCCACGTTGGAAAAACGCCAACACTCGGCCCTTATCCCTGATCCTGGCCTTTTTAGCTGGCCAGAAATCGAAAGTCGTCCCATGTCCATTTTATCGTCCTGTCAAAATTGTCTAAAGAAGTTTGGCTTTTGCCCAGCCATACGTCATTGACTGCGCCGTTGGACCAAAACTACTGCCGGACTATCCGGAAGTCAAAAGTTCAACTTACAGCTTTCATAGTAAAACAGCATGCTCCTAAGAAAAGAGGATAGGTACCTGGTTACTGCAAGGAAATAGGGGTTTTCAAGTAGGGCGAAGTGTAGCAGGGAACATAAACAACACGAAAAAGCTTGTTCTACTCTTTCTCTGCCAGTAGCTACGCGTCCATACATATTTGGAGCGTAATACTATGTACTGCAAGACGCGTACTCGTAGCTAACTAGTGGACGGTGACGGAATGTGGGTTTATCCTGCAAGGTACAGCGCGACAAGACAGGGGACATGTTCAGGATCCAGGATCCACGATCGATCTAGTCAGGAAGTACCTCAAAGGTACATGAACAGTACTTGGCTGTTGTCTCTCTAGTCCTTCATCGGGCTCTGTTCTATTCTGCTCTGTTCTGAGTCGGAGAAATTGATTTATTGACTATCTACTGGATACTACTCCGTACCTGGTTGAAAATCCCACAAGCTCCATTGTGAAGTTGCCAGGGAAGTTTAATCAAGTCTGCCAAGTAACTGGCACACTATCCAGCTTGGTGTTGGGGGAATACCAGTTTACCCCCCTGATAGCCCTGGCAATCGTGCCATAGCAGCGGAGTAAACGCGTATCAGGACCGCTGCTCCATAGGATGGGGATGGGATTTACTGTCAAAGCCCCATACATGTCCGGAGAAGAGAAAATTCGATAGTGTGATATCCGCAGCCCTTCGTGCATAGCTACCTATACATTTGGGAGGAGAACAGAATCAAAATCTGCAACTTTAACTATACTCTAGGCCATATAGTATAGACGGGGATATGGATTCCGGTTTTTGGGTGTAACGATGGCGGATGGACAGAAACTAAGAGGTTGAATCTTAATTTCCATATATCCATCGACCGTAGAGATGGTATGCCACCACATGTTGTAGGTAGAAAGGTAGGTTTCCAAGTACCTACTATCTACGGAGTAGGTAGTAACGGAACAAGTAGATCACACAGTTCCGTCTACCTTTGCAATGCATCGTGCAATGCTTACTGGGTTAAAAGAGCATTTTCAGACAGGGATAAAAGTGAAAAAATAAAAAAGGTTGTGAATTTGCTGACAAGCTACCATCATAACTACTAGCCCGATCAAGAAATGGCCGTTGGAACGAAGCGGACACAATTAATCGCAAACTCAGATGCTAAGCTGTTGGGGTTCTAAGAAAGAGTCCAAGAGAGCAGGACATGCATGACCCCACCAAAGGAACTGACAGTCAGTATCGCGCTGTTTCGAAACTTCAACACTACTAAGACGAATACTTTGCATGTCGTCTTCTTTGATTTTGTATAGGTTCGGCAAGTTGCAGTTACAGCTACGGTTCTCAAAGGCGGTACGGTACGTACATAAAAGCCATTTCATATGAAGAAGGCTGCCTAGCAGATAAGGAACCGCTTTGCCCGCACAACCCAAAGCAGAGGACGTTTAATCCCCGGTTGGTGGAAGGTGGGAATTATTCCGTTTACCCACCGATTACAGTATACTTGACCAGTGGCTTTTCTTCTATCTTGGATTCTCCGCCTGCTGCTCTCCTCTTCGTGGCGCAGCATTGCGGGATGCCTGCGTGTGCTGTCCGACGCTCCACGGCGTCAAACTCTACACGAGGTTTTGGTCGCCCTGCATCTTGGCCAGAGCGGATAAGTCATGGGTGTTGTCTTTGGTATGTGCTCGCTTCGCTTCCTTGATAATAGTGTGATGCTATTATATCTTGTGACGAATTTGGATACAGGTACCCATGTCGAAAGCCGATTGAAATGTCATCCAAACTGTGCACACACACACACACACACACACACACACACACACACACATATGCAATTGCTATTAGTTGTATTATAGCAAAATCTCCGTTGATGCATCCGTGTCAGCAAGACAAAAGTAGTCGTAATAGTCGAGAATCTTATTTAAGATTCGGACAAGAGCACACATTATTGAGGGGTTTCAGAAGCTGGTTATCTGCATGTTGGCTTAATTTCCCAATACAGTATCTTCGGATGGCAACATCACATCATTTTACCCGTTACATTGGCGTGTTGTACTGTAGTTTGCTCCTCCATCATCAGAGCAGTCCTGTGCCGCATGTGGACGTGAGAACGGGATGTTGCTTGTGGAGATCATGATAGCAAGTCTGGGCTCCCTTGTGTGTGTGTGTGTGGATGGTGGCCCTGCTGAACTATGGGCAGGCGAGCAGTCGTGAGGAGGCCGTTTGGGTAGGTTTGGATGAGCTGGGGCAATCGAGTCAGGGTGCCATTGATTTACTGTTGGAAGCTTCTCGCTTCTGGGGTTTGCTTCGTATTCATTATCTAGGTGATAGAGTGTTCGTATGTAGACCGTGCCTCATCGATTTCCCTTCTTTCCTTCTCCCTTGACTGAACAGCAATTTCTCCTCTCTTCTCCTCCCTCGCTCTTTTCTTTTTACCTTTGTTTTTCTGAATTCTGTAGACTTCAATTTCGCTGCATCAACGACCGACCATACGCAGCTTAATTTCCCTCTTTGGATATTTCGAGCAGTGTGGTGGCGTTTGGGGAAATAATCAATACCTAGGTACCTATCACCGACACAGGTGGAAAAGAAATCAAGAGCGGAGTCCGGACGAAACGCAAACCAAAAGACGAAGCGAGTCAAACTCGATCGAAACGAAACCAAGGCGGACAGCGAAATAAAACGATCGAGCTGTTCGAAATCAACAATAACGATAATAACAACAACCAAGATTGAGTCATCATTCTCAAACCTCGGGGCGGTTCTGGACGTTTGAAGTGATTTAATTAAACTCGAACCGTATTCGACAGACAGGCGCCTGTCTCGGACGAACGAAACAACTGCACATCAAGACAGCCTGAGATTGACATTTTCGAGTACCGGCGGATTTTCCCATTCAAGCCTCAATAGGTAGCAGGAGCAGTTCTTACTTTCGGTCTGTATAATCTTTTAATCAAGCTTAAGCTCGCGTATATACTCTTGCGGGAGCATTCGATCCATTGGGTCCATCAACATCCGCCCACTCCGCCCGCAGTTCGCACCAACCTACCGATCCATCCTCGTCAGGGTATCTCTACAGTACAGTATTGGTACATACGGTATCCGGGCATGCTACGGGGCTTCGTGGACTAACAGCAAATCTCGAAACGAACAAAGGCCTTCCGTGTGCCTGCCCTCGTCAGCATTCGTCACTGCTCCCACGCCACTGGTTTTTTTTTATTTTTATTTTTTTATTGCTGTTGGGCTAGGAAGTAATTGAATTGACGGGGATAACTGAATTACTGGGAAAACAAGAAAAATCACCAGAACTTGTAAGTTGGTCAATTTTTGCTGTGAAACAAACTGTCCGAGGCTGGTCTGGGGGGTCAAGCATTACCAGCTCGTATCAATTGAGTTTATGTAGCATGCAGACAGTGTCTGCTGCTCATCATGACTTGAAAGTCTATCCATCATCCCATTCTTCATTCTCCATCCCTTCCTTCACACAAGTCACAACCTAGCCCACCCCTCTATTAATTGCTCATCGCCAATCCCTTGTCTTGTCTGCCGTTGGCATTTGTCTGGCCACAGCAGAATCAAATACGGGGTTTGCATTTCTTCGGGTGGCATTGGCTTTTTCTTTTCTTCTTCTTCCTCTTCTTCACAAAATCACAACCACAATCATATACATCCTTCCTCGCATCTCATTTCGTCACCCATCCATCTTCTGTTGTCTAATTTGATCCTCCCAACCACTGACAGCTCATGATATCCATCTTCACTCCTTCGGACTGAGCCACTCCCGCAAATCGCACATGCCGCTACCTTGTCGAGGCCGGGGTCCCCTTGTCTTATTTTTCTTGTATCTAAGCCTCTCTGCACATACCTACTTTGTCGCTACATAGTGTGTACAGCACGCACCTGTTGCTTGTTGCTGAGACCGACCCCTTGTCAAGCTTGGTCCCTTTGGTATCTACTTTGTTGGCCTATCTTTGTCCACTCGCATTTTCCCTTTCTCCCACACGCCTCCTCTAACTTTCCTTCTTCTTGTCAAGATTGTCTAGCCTCCCCTCCCCGGAGCATCGCATTGCATAGCATAGCTTCTTGAATACCCCCGGTACCCAGAGAGATTGCAGTTGTTGTCTCGCCAAGTATACTTCAGGTAGGCACTACGCTTTTTCATTCTCGGCGGCGCCTTACCCCCCCTGCCACCTCAATCCAAATTGAGACCCAATCATTCACGGGCCATATCATCATTTACACAGCCGGCCAACACGCACTGCACTGTTGCTCAGATCAGAAACCGAGAGGGACCCTCTCTTTTTTCCATCAAACCGAAGCTGATTGATTCAAGGCAGCTTTCGCCTGTAGTACGTACGACTGCGAAAGAGAAATCGGAGGCCCGCCGTTCCCGCACCGATACCTACCTAGAGCCAAGTCCGCGCAACTTGATCCGCGCCCGCTGTGAGATTTCTAAGCCTGCTTGATCGAGCTCCAATTCTTGTTGCAGCTTCTCAGCTCAACCCACTCTCGCTCCTATAATCTGTCCGACTACAATCCCCAGACAATCTCCCACCCCCCATTTGGTGCATCGTCCACCGAGACCATCTCAGCTCTCGTCCCACTCGTCACACTCACTACTTACCAACTGTCGACTTCTCGTTGCCTCATTACCTATCGCGAATTGACGCACGAAACAACACTACAGAACACCCCTGGCACGCCATCCTGCCGGTTACGCCACGATTTTTGACCCCGTCCCTCGTTGTTTCTACCGCTGGCTGTCACTTCTGCCGCCATCATCTCTGACCTGCGACGCCCATCTGGCACCGTTCCTATTCGACAGTTTCCTCCTTCCGAGCCGCTACATGCACACTTGAGCTGGACTATTGCCTAGGATTCTCGTATCATTCTCGTCGCTCACATTATCACTCTCAGAAAACGGTAATCATCGTCACTAGAAGCTTATCCATACCCTGGCATCCACTAGGGAGGTACTCCGGATCTCATTGCGTTGTGTCGTGGTACCCAATATACGCCCCGAGGCTACGGGTCCGTCGTTAGAAACCGCTCCGCTACACCCTCACTGGCCTAGGCTACTATTCCACATCAGGACCCGCCAGACACTATGGCGCCTGTATCGCCCCGGCTCAAGATTCTATCAGGTTTGTCGTTTCTTTCTTACAATTCTCCCTTCAAATCTAGGGCTAGTTCACGCAGAAACCAGTTGGCCTACCATTCCTTCATTCGTTCAACAACACATCCCGTCATCTTCCCCATCTTACCTGTTTTCTATTCACTCGTTTGACTTCATAATCTCACGGCAACCGTCAGGACGGTTGTTCGTGTAGCGACCCGCCTTTACTGATCATCATGGCGACCCGCGAGCTAATGTCTGTTTGTTCAGTGGGAGGAAATCCGGTTTCAGCGTTCTTGTCATGGCGACTCCAGGCTACCAATGCGTGTGATGTGACACTCGTTTGGAAGTCTGGCTACGACCATGTGGCACAATATGGAATCTCGTTCAAGTAAGTGAATCAGGACCGATTCAATTTTCGACCACATGCTAAATAGAGCCCCAAGATCTCCAACATTTGGCAACGAGAGATTCAAGCCCCGACATGGTATGTCTTTCCCTATTATTGAGCTTCTTCTGCATCATGTTGACATGTCGATCGCAGTTGTTCGAAATCCCGAAGATGCTGCCAGCGCACGAGACGGACCCTTCGACTACGTAGTACTATGCGTCAAGGCGTTGCCTGACGTATATGACCTCGCCTCAGTTATCGACTCGGTCGTAACTCCTCAGCACACATGCATCCTCGTTAACACAACACACACACTTGGTGTCGAAGCCGCCTTGGAAGAGAGGTTTCCTACCAATGTAGTCCTGTCACTCGTCTCAGGTGCCGAACTCACCCAACTTGGCCAGAGCGAATTCGAGCACAAGGGCCCAACCGATATCTGGATCGGTCCAGCTAGTACCCCTAATAACATCCCCAAAACTATACAGGAAGATATGGCACAAGCTTTGGCAATGACACTTAGCTCTGGCCAGGTAGAGTGCAAGGTATCGCCAAACATCCGCCAACAGCAATACGAGAGAGTCATCGGGTATGTCTTTCGCATCATTGAGTAAAACCTAGCTAATTCGTAGGACAGCCCTATTGCATTCCATCCCATCAGTGTTATCTTCGAGACGCCTAACCATGCCCTACTTTTAGAAAAGGTTGGTGTTAAGGACATGGTGTCCGAGGTCATTGATGAGTTGCTTCGCCTAGCTAATGCCAGTGGGTGCAAATTTGAACATGACTTCAAACAGAAGACAATGGATGAGATGACCAAGACTTCAGGAGAGAGCATTATGTGGCAAGATTACATTGCTCGAAGACCGATGGAAGTCGAGACTTACCTAGGCTCGCCTATCAAGCTGGCCAAAGACTCGGACATCACACTTCCCAGAATTGAGACCCTTTATTCAATTCTCCATAACCTCAACCTCATCAACCGCAACAGACCCAAGCCTGGCGACCCGAACGCGAACATGATGCCACCCGCGTCCCCATCGGCGCAGACAGTTCCCCGAATGCCCTCCCAGAACAGCCACCGCCCTATGATGAACGCAATGCCCAACGGTAACGGAATGCCACCTCGTCAGCCCAGACCTCGAAACTCGTCGAATTTCAGCCAAAGTGGTATGCGCCGTGGCCCACCACCCATGAACGGCGGACCACCTAATGGCTATGGCCGAGGCCCTCCTTCTGTGAACGGTGGTGGATCACGTCAGCCTTCAAGGAGAGGCTCGCTGGAAGAGACCAACTTGGAGGAGTTCTCTCACCTGGTGCTTTACGACGATATTCCTGAAGGCTCTGAACCATCCGTTACCGGCGATCCCTCAGATATCAACATTAGGGAGCGAGAACTGGCTCTACGGCAGCGAGAGATGGCCCTCCGCGAGCAGGAGATGCGAATGCGTCGTGGGCCACCTCCGTCTGCCCCCCCTGGAGGCCCCGGTCCCCGTCGTGGTCCTCATCCTATGCGCAACAGCAAGCAGGTGTTTGACGAGGATGATGACGACGAGGAGGATTACTTCGATCCTACAGCCAACACTGGCGCTCCGATGATCGACCCAGACAATTTTGACATGATGAGTGTAACATCACGAAAGAACCGAAAGGCACCAGGACCTACTCCTGGCCAATTCCGCCGTAATCCTGATGACATGCCACCTCCCACCAGGGGTGGTCGGTTCAGACCCAATTTTGGACGCAACCGATCTAGTCAGGTTGGCCACAGCTCAATGACAACTGAGAACATTCTTGAAGACCCTCTCATGAGCTGCTCCTCGGATCGATATGGATCAGTCGATCGCGGAGCCATGAATGCAGGCTCTCGAGCAAATTCGCTGACAGCCTCAAGGCTAGACGACATACAGTACGGCCCTGGTCCTGGAGGACCTCCCGGGATGAATGGCGCTTTCCCTCGACGCGCAAGTCAATCCCCTGGGCAGCCCTACCCTCCATCGATGCGTGGTGGTAGCCGTCGGGGATCGCCACCAGGTGGCTATGGTCCTGGCCCCAGCATGAACGGACGGCCATCACCTCCTGATGGTGTACGCCAACCTGTCCCCCGACACCCACCCGGGCAAGGAAACTCAGTAGCACCACAACAAGTTGAACAACATATAGGGGTGAGCGCCCTCCATCAAACTAAGCCTAGGAATGTTCGCAGTCTGACGGGTAGTGCGAGCGCCAGCGCGGGCAGTGGTGAATTTGACTCGGAACAGTCTGCAAATAGCAGCCAAGGCAGCTTGCCTCCACGGCCCCCGATCGGTGTGCGTTAGGATACGCCTTGACGGCAGTGATATTGGGGGAGCTGTTGCGCAACGTTGGACGAATGAGGCCTCGATGTTCTGATATTCGCAGTTATGGAGTTCCGGTTATGCTTTTTATGCCGCCAACAGAGAGGACTATACATTGGTTTGCTCGTTGTTGGACCTGTTGAGGCCATTTGTACTACATCTATTCATCTGGCTTGAACAACTATACGACACGCCACCCGGCGAAGACGACCCTTTTTCTTTTTCTTTTCCTTTTTCTTTTTATTATACGCCCAAGCTCCATCGGAAAAACGCAACGACACGACAAAAGTCACAGTCACTTTGGACTATTCTCAGACTCGACGTCTTTTTTAATTATTCCGTTCCCAACACGTTCCGTACATACACATTGAACGATCAAACAGAATAGCCTGTCTTTGGTAATACCGCATTGGAATCATGGATCACATTCTAGTGCTTTTCAGCATATAATCAACCGTCCGTTGTTGCAAGCCCTGTTGAGATAAGCTTGTGCCAATGGATTGCGATCCCAACGAAGACCCAATCTTATCTTTGCGAGGACGATTTCGGAATACGTAATTGCAGGGCTGGTGGTAAATGGGCAAAGAGAAGGCATTGCAGAAGCTGAGCATGTCTTTGGTTTTCTTGGTTGTTGAAGTGCCCTCCCGGATGTTTGCATGGAAATGTTATGAAGAAAAAAAGAGTGGGGTGGAGGTAGCAAACAGGGAGGGACTATGAGCCATTGTTTTTCTTGATGGGTTTACATAAGTAAATTTAGATTAGGATGGTTGCTTCTTTTTCTGGTTAATCTGTTGATTGCGAGTAGTCATGGGATGTGAGTAGGAAACTTGTCCATGAGGCTCGAGAGTCGCTGTTGAAACATACATAGATACGAAACAGTAGTAGGCACTGACGAATTGCATTGAAAGAAGTTCTACATCCAAAGCCTGCAACAAACCTTGTTTTGAAGTATCCTATATCTACTTTGGAATCTATAACGAAGTGTCCGGTGGTATCATTAAGTATGCAACCAGAAGAAGCGTTAGAACCGAGCGGCTCTCGTCTAGAGTTCGTGACACAACATCCGTAACTAGGTAGTACTCTGCAGATGCCCCCTTCCTAATACAGTTGGATACTGGCAACTTCATCCCGTCTGGAGCTTTGATACTAATGTCGGTGCCTGGATATGGAATGCTCTCTGGATCAGGATCGTCAGTGATGTTAGTCACTTGAATGGTAGCTGACCAGAAGCTGGCGGTTTCGTTGGGCGGGAAACTATCAGATACATCGTAGGCCTCGAAGTAATATGTTCCCGTTGCGTTGGCATCTTCAAAACGAGCTTGCCATTCGTTGGTGGTCAAGTTACCAGGAGGTCCGCCCATGCCAGTAAGTACCATCAAACGCAACGGCTGATGGGGCCAAAGCTATCAGTGAAATAGCTGCCTTCCTGATGAATTTTGGAGATAGGTATAATATAAATACGATACGCATGAAATAACTACCTATGTCTTTGGAGTACTTGAAGCCTTGTTATATAGACAACACCCAGCATTTTGATCGACACCACTCAGTCTGTGCTTCCAAGCGCATATTCAATGCCAAGCCTTGGCATTGAAATATCATTGGACCTGACTCAATATTTTGAAAAACTGAAAGACGTGTTAGTCCTGAGTTCAGATCTTCTGTGTCTAGGCCAAGCTGGGCTGAGCAACTCTGCTGACTGCCTGAGTAGGCTTTGACATCATAACTTGATTAAGCGATGATTTCAAGTCGACGATTGTTCGTTTTCTGTGCCAAAACTACCTTGCCTGGCCAGTTAGACTCAAGGCTGACCGCTGATTCTTTGAAGGTGATTCCGGAGATTGCTAGATTCGGGAAGCGATATCTCATCGTGATTGGCGTGCTCATACCACCATCCCCATATACTACAGGTGGTGTACCCAACGTTATGCATATAGAAATAGGTCCATAGGATATGTTGCTATCTTGTTCTTCACAAGGAATATATGTTATATTCTTGATTGATTGGAAAACTCGAAGCCTTTACCATCTTATTGTTGAGGTAACAGGTATGTGATTCAGTGATTGAGCCAATGAGATTGTCAAGCGCACGGGTCGGTCAAGTCGACTCAATTGGCCCCGCCTACCTGTAAACAAACCACCATCAATATCAATCTTTCAAATTGTTTGCAGCTTTTGTAGCTTTCCAAGTTTCAAAACACGAGAGCTGGGGCATAATCTGTATCACGAATCCGACATCCGATCGTATCAACTTGAGACGCCGTATATTCTTCTGAGCGGATCGCCAATCTTGACGGGCACTCGTTTAGAAGTGCGCCAGTCCATTTTGTCACCTTCTCCTATCATTCATTGAACCCATCTGCAAAATAGTACAAGCTTAATCGCTATGGCTACGCGCAACGTGACCGGAGCTCATGTGCGACAGAGCATGGTGGCCAGTGGAGGCGCCGTCAAGGCCAGGCAACTCGTGAGTTCCTCAAAATTTTGTTTCGAACTACCCTGCTTGTTGTTATATCCTTTGGAGCAATGCCGTACTCGAGCTTCACGGTCTTGCTTTGTGTTATCAAAGCAATTGCTGATGTTTCTGTGCTTTAATAGGCCCAACTTAACTCACAACTTGCTCAGCTATCGTCAAATCTCTCCGACACGGAGAACTTATTACGCATGACAAGCGTTCAGGCGGAAGCAATGCGAGGGCTAGGCAGCTGGCACGGTGGGCTGTAAGTAATGACACCAAATGCTTCTATGACTGCGTATGAATGGTATAGCTTACTAGAGACAGGTTTATGGCAGCAAGTAAGGTGTTAGGAGAGGAGAGCGTGAAAGAAGCTGGACAGCCTGGAAAATAACCACCCTAGTAATGGTGGCAAACGGGCATTAGTTTTATATTTATGAATGGAAAGATGCGAGGATAGAGCCACATCTTATTTTCCTCGATCCTATGCCTTCCCAACGGTATCTCATTTGTTATAGCTTGAGCTACTGGGTGTACAACACCATGCCAAAATCCCTGATATGTTGCAACATACCTTGATACCCTAGATCTGATCCCGGATTTTAAAGAGCTTCGGATAGCCGCATGGTTCTATCCTTTTGATTGATTACAATATGCGCTAATACCAGTAGCCCATTTCGACCATGAACCTCTCATCCAGCACCTTTCAGTGTTGAGGGTTCGCAGGTTAATCATGGATTGCTGGATTTAAACAATGACACCCTTTTGGCTTCCAGCTCAGGGTCCTGAAGTTTGGCCTGGCGTTTGACTGGGCGTCTGGTATAACGTATCATTTGGAGTCGTCTGCATCGTAGATTTGCGTCCTCCGGTATCGTTGCTGCTGTCTTCTGTACCTTCTTGATGTCCTAGCTTGCGCAGAGCTTTCCGCTTTTGTCTCGGTGCACTAACAGGATACCTCTTTATATTGCCACATGTTTCGCACTTGATAGTCAAAACATCGGCCCATGGTTTCCTGCCTCCCTTACTAGCATTCTCCACGGTCGAGGTGCAGGTATCACCCTCAATCTGCAGTGTGTCGCAAAACTTGCATATAGTTTGTTTCATAGTCGGGCTTTGTCGAATCAGTGCTTTCTGTGTCACAGCCCGTAAGTCTGTCACAGCTTGACGAGACAAGTTTTGCAAGGCTTTTTGTTCGTTCTTCATTGTCGCAGAAGCACTGTACTCCTGGCCTGAGGTTGAGGATTTTGATAGAACATCTTGCCCAGTTAGAGATTGTTGCTGAGCGAGATATGATGCTGCTTGGTAGAGATACGATGCTCTTGAGTATATGATGCGGTTTTGAACGCTCTTGTTCTCCTTTGTCTTCGCCATAAAGACTGGCAATTGAGGATATTTTGTTGAGAACGGGGAGAAGTTGTAAACCAATTGTCTGTAAAACTTATCGCAATTCACACTTGCCAGTGCAAGCTACAAATTTTAACACTGTATTGAGTTCCATCACGTGATGCGCAGAGCACGGGCCTCGTGGCCAGCAGCGACCTTGCACTGCTCCTGCCTGTTTCTGGCACCTCCCTTCTCAGCCTCAACAAAGACTCCTTCAAGTCATCCTTGGAACGACTGGGTTCGATCTATCTTTTCCCCATCTTATCTCGAATCTGCTTCATTCATCGTTTTTCTAATTCAGTGGCACACCCACGTCACATTTCGGCTTTCTACGGCGACGCGACTCAAACGTATTCGCGTCAGACTCGTCATCGCAGCTCCGCTGTAGAGAACAGCTTTCGCGATAGCTTTCACCCCAACAGTCTAACAGCTTGTGAACCACAATCAAAATGTCTCACGAGGAAGATCTCATTGATTACTCCGACGAGGAGATCGGCGGCAACGAGACCGCCGCGACTGCCTCCAACGGCAAGAAGGGCGAGCTCGCCGCCGGTAACAATGTCGACAAGAAGGGCAGCTACGTCGGTATCCATTCGACCGGTTTCCGCGATTTCCTCCTGAAGGCCGAGTTGCTTCGCGCCATCGCCGACTGCGGTTTCGAGCATCCATCGGAGGGTCAGTCCTGATATTCTAATACCCTAAGTCATCATATCCCCTTCCTTCAAGCGTTCGTCCATCTCGCAAGCAAGAACAAATGGCCAAATCTTTTCCGCAATCGTTATCGTCGTCGTCAGAGGTGGTTCAGGAAAGTTACGAGGTGGTCCGAGCAACCGGGCGGAATGAGCCCATGGTTGAGAGACGTGGCTCTCCGCGAAACCACAACTTTGATGTCAGGATTATCGCGCGGAAGCGGATAAGACACCATTCGTTGTTGCGAACGGATTTCCTGGGAAAAGACAAGAGCGAAACGAGAAAATCTTTCAAGACATCAAGGAGCTCTTGGTACTCCTCTGCCACGGTTGCTTGCGCGACCATCTGGCCTCTAGTTGTTGACCTTCGGGTTACTTTCACGACCTTCGGGTTACTTTCACGCCCTTCTGTGTCACCACATCGGTGGAAAGTGCGAGAATTCATTATGGCTAAGCTGCGACGATGGACGGACACTTGACATTACACCCGTCGTTCGTTGCTTCTTAGAAACCCACTCTAACATCGATTCGATCGACAGTCCAACAAACCTGTATCCCCCAGGCGCTCCTCGGCGGTGACATTATCTGCCAGGCCAAGTCCGGTCTGGGTAAGACTGCTGTCTTCGTTCTTGCTACCCTTCAGCAAGTCGAGCCCGTGAACGGAGAGGTCTCTGTGGTTGTCATGTGCCACACTCGTGAGCTGGCCTACCAGATCCGCGACGAGTACAACCGTTTCAGCAAGTACATGCCTGACATCAAGACCGGCGTCTTCTATGGTGGTACTCCCATCAAGACCGACATGGAGACGCTCAAGAACAAGGAGACTTGCCCTCATATCATTGTCGGTACTCCTGGTCGTCTCAAGGCTCTTGTCCGTGACAAGGCTCTGCGACTTGGCAGTGTTCGCATCTTTGTCCTCGACGAGTGTGACAAGATGCTCGACCAGCCTGGTGAGTACTGCTTCTTACGTTCCTAACAGCATGACACTAACCAATCAGACATGCGCACTGATGTGCAGGACGTTTTCCGTGCTACTCCTCAGCAGAAGCAGGTTATGATGTTCTCGGCCACCCTTTCCGAGGAAGTTAAGCCTATTTGCCGAAAGTTCATGCAGAATCCTACTGAGCACTACGTCGACGAGGACACCAAGCTCACTCTCCATGGTCTCCAGCAGTACTACATCAAACTAGAAGAGAAGGAGAAGAACCGCAAGCTCAACGAGCTCCTGGACGATCTCCAATTCAACCAGGTCATCATCTTTGTGCGCAGCACTGTGCGCGCTACTGAGCTTGACAAGCTTCTCCGAGAGTGCAACTTCCCTTCGATCGCCGTTCACTCTGGTGTCAGTCAGGAAGAACGGTAAGTTGCCATCATTCTGGCATGTGTAAAACTATTTCTAATTTTGCAGTATCCGTCGTTACAAGGAGTTCAAGGAGTTCAAGAAGAGAATCTGTGTTGCCACCGACGTTTTCGGACGAGGTATCGACATCGAGCGTATCAACCTAGCGATCAACTACGATCTGTCTAATGATGCCAGTTCTTACCTGCATCGTGTGGGCCGTGCTGGACGATTCGGTACCAAGGGTTTGGCCATCTCGTTCGTCAGCACCGATCAAGACCAGGAGGTGCTCAAGGAGATTGAGAAGCGATTCGAGGTCGCTCTGCCGTAAGTCTACTTGCTTTGCTCGCGTTGCTTCTTTGACTGACACATTACAGCGAATTTCCCAAGGAGGGTGTTGATGCCAGCACTTACATGGCTTCCTAAAGTGCCTGACAACGCTGCGGTGGGCACTGCCACGACAAGAGTCAACTTCCTTCGCTGATACGGGCCGATATTAACAAGCTGGGAAATTGGAATTGAGATATTAAGTCAGCGAAGGGCAAAAGTTGCAAACGTTTCAGTCTTAGTCAAATGTATTGATTGTGTTTTAAACGGACTCGTACTACGCTATGGTGGGCTTCAGTGAGCCAAGTTCGTCCGCTGTTCAGCAAGTATGTGATGCATCTGCCAGTTCCCGAGTCTCACCATCCATGAGGTGCCAAGGATGTCTGCTTGTGTATTACCCTCAACCCACTATCGTTCCGTGACTGGGTGGTATCCTCCACGGCGGAGCTGGGAGTTTCTTTGTCGTGGTATAGGTCAGATCGGGCATGTCACACAAAAACAAGCTCGGAAAATTCTTTCTGTCGTCTGGGATGCAGTTTCTTCTGTCAGCACAAACGACGCTCGATTTCGCCGTATGCATCGTTGGTGGCGTGTTCCTGGCATGGAATCAACCCTGTCCTTTGCAAGTGCTTATCCTGCCCAGGATGTTTCCAGGCAGATGGGCGCACAGATTTAGACATCGGGCGTAAGCTAGTAGTTAGTTGTATAAGGATTACATGTTCTCATGATTATGTAGTTGCTTTAATGGACTCGTTTATGTCGAGTCCTGCGCCGAGATAACATGTTATGGAACCAACGACTATGGCAAGCAAGGCTGGCGATCTTGGTGATGGATTCAACACTGTCGGCGTGTCAACTACTTCGACCACAACTTTATCATATAGTCCTCCTGACTTCCTTGTCTGCCTGTTCATGCTAGGGAAGAGTATATTAGTAAGAGAATTCTAGTTATTGCCTTCATACTCAGGTTCACTGTTTCACGATCATTCATTTACTCTTTCACGGTCATTCCCTCGGTGTATGTACATAGTAAGCTTCTCCGCGATCAACAGTTGTGATTGCCTGATGGGATAGCTAACCAATACCCCATGTCTTGAAGCCGTGCGTCTTTAGAGAATATTCTATATGTTTCTACGAAACCATCTTCGCCTTTTACTACAAAGCCAACCAATCCTGCACCACAGTAACTTGCTCGACTGTAAACGATACTGGCATGTGGCTTCTGACGTCTTTTGGTTTGGCTGAAGGTAAGCCTTGTTCTCCATCGCTTCTGGAACGGTGCCTAATCCTACAAGGTTTTGCTTTACATTCACGATCCAGCGCCGCGATGACGATTGCCTCGACAAGGTTCAGTAAGCAAGCAGGATCAGTCTGATTTGATACCTGCTTTAAGTGGCCATGTGGAAACAACAGAACAGAGCCAAATAGACATGCACAAGGCGTGGACGGGGGCTAGGCAACCACGTTTTCAAGCATGTGCAGCTGTCTTGAAATCTGACGGTGAGGAGGTCGAGAGCCAGGGTAAGGATGGGCGGGGACCCATCTCGATGGAACTTTGGGACCTTGAGGGCCATCTCAGATAAGATATCTCAGTCCAAAAGTTCATCCACATCACACTAATACTACCTGAACTCTAAGTTCTGACAACTTTTAGATACGTAAGCCATTGGAGGTGTTTTGCTAAAAAAGCACCGCATAACCAGTCGTAACCTAGCACCGCATACGATAGGAAACCTTGGTGGACGCGGTCGGGGCCCCGAAGCTGCCGGCCGGGGTCCGGAATGTGGGGGCCCATCTGGACGAAGGGTTCACCGAAGTTTGAATAAAAGGTAAGGCTCGAACATCATGGATCCAGTCCGACTCTTGAGTGACAACACACTTGGTTCACCACTGAATGACTGGTAGTTCTCGTGAGTTTTACGGAACCCTCGAGGTCCCGTGAGGAGTTTCTCTATGCGGTGCGTCATAGCATCCATTATACTGAACTGTGCTCAGTCATCTGTCTGTAGCTGAGGTCCCAGGCAGGCGGTGCAACAGGCTGCGTAAACAACTTCGCCTTGATAGATACGTAGTACACAAGAATAGAAAATACATAACTTGTGAAAAGATAATTTGTCAGTAGAGCAACACCACTAGCAGCTAAGCTATCAAACTATCCACTTCAATACTGGAAACCCGAGCAGAAATAAAACAGAGTAGCAACTGCTGTCATACAGGGTAAGTCCAGGTAGTTGGTCGAGCTTCATCACTTAAACACCAAGAATTAGGTGATTAGCGGCACACAGTATTTCTCTATATTACGCATGTGCATTCGTTACGTGTATCGTTTTGGTTATGTGAGTACCAGTTTCTACGAATGGGCAACATGTGCTTCATACATAAAATCTTGTTGCGGTCGACCTTGAACACAACCCGGACTCAAGTATCCAGGTTGAAAAAACCACTATCACTGACTCATCCAGCCTTTGCGTGAACCAACCAGAGTGCGTACTTGCAAGCGGGGTTTCGGCTATGGAGTGTAACACAGTTAACGCACAAAGAAGATGGAGAAAGTTGCAGTAATATCGAAAGTGTCAAACTTCAAAGCAAGAGAACACAATCTGACATCCCGGGCAGATAGAACAGCAACCTGTGATACAATATGAAGGCGTACGAAAGAGGCAGGTTACTGGGGAACGCTGTGAGTGAATCTACAAGTCCTAACACTCCTAGGTCTGTTAAGGGTCCGCGGACTGAATGGAGCCTATGTCTGAACCGAGATGGTCCCTGCTGAGGTAATGATTTGTACAGCTTGGACGATGCGCCATGGTAGTGGAGACTTGTACGGCGAACCATAGCGAAGGATACTTGCAATTTGACGCAGCGACTTTTGGTCGAGCACAAAGAGATTGGACACTGTTAAGGGGCCAGAGAGTGGAAGCGCTGCCGCCACACAGTAGTGGGCGCACGAGCCAGATGAAGGAGTGTTTATCATGTCTACGAAATGGAGATGCGTGATGAAGAAAGCGCTCATGTTTCACCATTAGTCAGATACAGATACATATGGCACGGAGGACAAAAGGGAAAGAGATCGAGTATTAGGCAGAGAATAAACGAGTAATTACTCGCTCATCATGCACAACTAAGGAGAAGCCGTGCGTGTATGCGTGGTGGAACCAAAGTCATGATGGCGCCCGCAATGCCATTCTCATGATATGGGCTTAAAGAGAGAGTGCTCGTCGTAGCACAGGTGCACCTAGAACAATCAATATTGTACGTTATCATGAAGCGATGCTACATAGAAAATTCGTGTCTTTGGTGATCGAACTTGTTATAAATCACAGGTCTCGTAGATGGATTGACAATACTAATATGAGCAGGAGTTCAGTCACAGCTACAGAAGCTGTGACTAATCCGCAATAGACACACGTAGCATCACATCCAAGAAGGACTTCTTTTTGCCTGGAAAACCTCCTGGTTCACCAGAATAGACTCCAAAGTCTCAGCAATATTCACGGGCCATGCTCTTGAAGGCAGTCATGACCATACTCAAAGCTCCTGAAAGCGTAAATGGCACCTGACTACCTATGGAGCAACTCTATGTATTAGAGATATGTAGGTATTCCCTTGTTTGCGTATCGCGAGGTGTTAGACTTCGGTCTTTGACTTTAAAACTCGCAACCAAAACCATCAATGTATTCCGTTGTTTGTTTGTTTATTGGACGGGCTGTATCGGAACAGTTCAATTACAGTGAGGTCATTGTGGGACGGCCGGGTTCCCCGTGGACATTAGATTAGCAACACTTTAGGGAGAAATGGCGAGATCTCTCAGAAACCTCTGTATGAATGAGGACATTAGCAGGGTGCTGGATGGCTTGTACCACGGCGGCATCGAACTTCAACAAGCGCTTCTGATAAGTATCTACCTAACTCAGATACAAGCTTTTCATAAATGCCTCGGAATTTGAGACAAGCTCAAAGTTTTTTCTCTGGCTCTGAGTTGTGTTATTTATGGGTTACGGAAAGTTCAGAAGGCTGGACTCCTCGAGACACAGCCAATAAACAGGCAGACGCCTGATTCTAGGTCCGATAAACTGGACAGCAGTTGCTTTTTGACTTGCATACCACCGGCTCTCAAATCAGTGGCCCAGCCCGAAAGAGGTTGAGCGAGTCACTGTGTGGATGGCATGGTTGCGTCTGAGACGAGACATGTCCAAACCCCAAAACCATTTCATCATATCCACAAAGCACAGGATAATTGGATAGTTTCCATATTAGCGTGTAGTCGTCGTCTCATCATTGGACAGATCATTTGATACTCATACAAAGCACAGAGTAATTGCACATGGCTGCTTATTGAGAAAAGAGTGATAATAGCGAGGTTTTGAAGTGCTGAGATGAGGCAGAGTTATTGACACATGAGAGATTGATCAGACACAGAACCAACGCTGCACATCATGAGAAGCCCCCTCTTTTGGCAGGTCAACAAGTCATCATGAAGAGACCAAGTCCAGAAACCCAGGAAACGATGGTGGAAAAGGTGGAGGTGGAGAAGTACACCCATTGCACTATCAAGAGCTGAAGAAGAGTCATCGTACATCAGCAGCCAAGTTTGGAGGGCCATGCTCAACCCAAAATGGTCAAGTCTGGAGAATAGTCAGCACCAGTTGAAGTTTTCCTCTGGCAGTCTGAAATCGCAGCACAACAGTCACCGGCTTATTTTAAGTGAAGGAAGTTCTAACAGCGCTTCTAGACCTTGAAGATTTGAGATTTTCGTGATCTGCATCATCGGGCCAGATCATGCACATATGGCTTGAGCCTAAACATAGCATCAGATATTATGCGCAAGCCAGGGGCGGGCGTGAAGCAAGAAGCTGTCTGAAGAAGCGAGGAGAGGATGAGGACGAAGAGAACCTAAAACGAGGGCGGCTTCATTTCGAGACCAGACAACTCAGTAAAGCCAGAAAGGGTTGGGAGGGTGACCAGGGTGGTCGGGACGGCAGGGATACGCGAGATGCACGAACCAGGCCAGGCCATGCTGGGTTGGCGTGCTAGTAAAGGGCTAGCCAGCCAGCCAGCCAAGTGAAGTGTTCAAAGACGAGGTGAGTCGAAGATATGTATACCCAGTTGTTGTTGTTGTTGGCCGTTGTCACTCATTTTGCTGATGCCCTTGCAGGCAAGCACCAGTTTCATTCATGATGCCGCATGATGTGAGGATAGCCGAGGCATTCTATAATAGAAAAGGCATTCTTCACATAGACTCAAATGCAGTAGATACCTGTTCAAGGCTTTTCACATAGGCAGTATCCGTAGGTAATCATCGAATGTGGCTGTTGATGCGTTAATCACGCATAACAATAATTCAAACGTACTCATCTACTCACCGTACAGTACAACACAGAACGGAACAGCAAAGCAAATGACTCCTCGATGCCAGGGAAACATTGGAATCGTGGATGCCTTGAGGCCTTGTAAGATAGAGAGAGGCCCGGGAAGTGGAAGGGCACGAAAGGTGGAGGTGGAGGCGTCCTGGGAAAGAGTGGAGGGGGCGGCCAGAAGAAACACACGCGCTTTACAGATTGGAGAACCAATGAAGAGATGCCAAAAGGTAGACACGCTTCAAGGTCCAGCGAGGAAGGCCGCAACCATGTACAGACTGCGCGATCTGGACACGGTATCGCACGGAGCTGTAAAAGAGGGGCAACACGTAGCCCAGTGGAAGGCAACAGCGCGATATACAGCGCTCTACTGACTGGCTGGGTCACTTACAAGGGTTCGATTATACAGTGCAGATAAAGCGCGCGCCAACTGTCGTCAAGTACTGTACATCGTGCCGTGGGCACTCTTTGCAGCGCGCCGTAGGTACCGATGTTCAACTCGTCTTCTCCTCCTGGTCTGGCTCACGCTGTGACTCTCCCAGGCATTCAAAACTATGCCATAGCCCGCCGCTGCCATCTCCCGCCTTTTCCCCTTCCCCCATCGAACAGACATCGTCGCCATCATGTTCGATTTCGCCCTCTAAATCCGTACCAAGCGACTCTCTGAAGTCTGCTCTGGATCGTGTACATCTCCACTCTCCACGGCGTCTTGTCTTGAATTTGTTGTTTTCATCTTGGTAATATCAAATCTCATCTCAGAACAAACAATCAATCTACGACCCTCAGTCAGGCCGCAGCGGCATTCACTTGCACCTTGCGACTTTTCACTCCAAAAAAAAAAAAATACCCTCAGACTCATTCTCTTTTGCCGCCTGACGGTGCAAAAAAAGAGTCACAGTTTTGCACTCTCCTACGAATTCCTCCACCACAACACACAGCGCAGCACTGCCTGGGTCCGGTCCAGTCCAGCCCAGTCGAGCCCAGCCAAGCCGAGCCGAGAGCCCAAGCCCGAAAGTATCAACCTTGCCTCCCACCCCGGCTTTTGCCCGCCCGTCCTTGGTCCTGACCCAGAAAGATCGCCTTCTCAGTGAGGTGACTTTACGGAGAAGTGTCCTGTCCTTTCTACCCTGAGTGACTCTGACTCTTCGTGTCAGTCAGTATCAGTCAGTCAGTCTCCGGACCTCGCTGTATACTCATCCTTCATCACCATTACCCATCTCCTTGCCGTCTGATTCATTTCATTATTCAAGTACCTTCTGTCTACCTACCTACCTATTACACTTTTACTTTGTTCAAAGTCTATTTCTGTCACTGCAACTGTACCTGCTACTATACCATCTGTATACTCTCATTATCAACTGTCAACTGTTCCCCTGCCAGTCCAGGCTACAGCCCGCTACCAGCTCCTTCGCCACACTCACTCACTCACTGTGCGTGCCTGTGACGAACCGGCTGTTAGTCATCCTTGCCTTGCTTTGCATTGCAATCCCACCAAATCAGGCACAGGCTACTGCCGCGCACACACTCTCTCACGCTCTCTCCGAGATCGCCAGTTGGCTCCCGCCTACTACACGCCCCCACCGAACTTGCTCGGGCTCGCCACCGTGCAAACCGAAAAGAGTCACATCCCACCACGCCAGGCTGTCACTCACCATCTCAACGCCTCACGCCTCGCCCCTTAGGCCACTTTAAACAAGACTCACTTTCTTTCGACCTCTTAATAAATCCTTTCATCACCTCTCCAGGTGGTTTCATCACTTTTCAGCCACTACTTCAAATCTCGCCAACCGTTGTACCTTGCATATCAACCTGTCAATCAACTCGACAAGACAACACCGGCTTGATCCCCGTCTTCAATCCTCGATCTCGACTTCCGACCCCCCCCCTCGAAACCCATCTATCATTCGCCAACCCGCTCCGATGGTAGCCTCGTTCTAAGACTACCATTCGCTTCTAACCTCACTTTCGAGATTTGAAGCATTGTCGCAATGCCTGTTGAAAGAACAAATCTTATTTCTGTCGTCGTCTCTGCTTCGTCTTCCGGTCTTATCGTTTGTGTTTCTAAGTCGCTTCTCGACTTCCTTGTCTAGGCGCCCCTTGTAATCACACCTACGGATTTACTTTGAGACAGCACTTACACGCTGTTACGGAGTATAGCTACTCGATTCTGACCTCGCGAACTATTACCGGTAAACCACGATTTGATTGGTTGACCTAGCCGTTGACGGCGACTGGATAATCATACTGGCTTGAATACACCGTTCAGGCCGTTACAAACTACCACCCAAAATGACGTGCGACACGATCATCTCGCCCGCCTCTATTCACACTACTCGATACGCCTCATACAACACATCTCTAGCTTCTTCCGCCTCAAGCTCACTTTCCTCTGTTTGGTCCGACACCACCTCACAGACTTCCGACGATACCTCTGTTTCCGCCCATTCTTCCGACTCAGATTCTTGCGACTCCTATTTTTCGAGAAAGGCTGCCGTCGCCGAAAGCGCCCTAAACTTCCGACGTCGCGCTCAGAGGACCCAGGCGGAGGCGCTTCCTGCCGAGCTGAGGCAAAACCCTCGAAGAACTTCGAGTACTCGTGCCCCCTGCCCTCCTGCCCTGGTCCGGCAGTCCGAGCGAAAAGTCAACTTTGTCGATAGCCTAGTCGGTATGTTATGACTGGACCCTGATTTCTCCTTCGATCGTTTAACCGTTGCCCTTTTTAGATTCGTCGACGCAGATCGTCGAAGCCATTTGGCCTCTGTCATCTGTCGCCTGTCGAAATGTTACCTCAGACAACCCAGTTTTGCCGCTGCGCAACTTCATCCAGGAGACCTTGCGCCGTTCACGGACGAGTTACTCCACTCTACAGGTTGCGCTGTATTATTTGATTCTCGTTAAGCCTCATGTGCCCAAACACAACTTCACTATGGAGCAGCCTGTGGATCGACATGCTGATCGCGCACTTCAATGTGGCCGCCGCATGTTTCTTGCTGCTCTGATCCTGGCCTCCAAGTACCTTCAAGACAGAAATTACTCTGCCCGTGCCTGGAGTAAGATTTCGGGACTTAGAACTGAAGAGATTAACCAGAACGAAATTGCTTTCCTGCTCGCTGTAAACTGGAAGATGCACATTGCCGATGAAGTCTTCCAGCGATGGACTGACATTGTTCTCAAGTATACACCACCTCCCTCTGGTCCATCTTCTCCTGGAGGAGTCTCCCAGACTGTGTCTCAACAGGTCTTGGACTGGAAACGCATTATTCTAGGTCTTAACCCTGAATTGACCAACCTTGCGCTGCTGATTCCTACTGCTCCTGCTATGCCTAGGTCGAGTGACCTTTGCGCACTGTCTCCTCGCAGTATCCTCAACCTCCCTCAAGAGGTTGAGCCTACAACTGGCTACGAATCAGCCGAGGCTACCCCTACTCCTAGGTCGTACAATGCTCCAATGGTCATGGAGCCTGCGCCTGTAGGATTTGCCTCTGGCCGCTTGGCTCCCGCCTTGGGAAAGCTGCCAACTCCCCGGCTTACTCCTCAGAGCAATGGACTCTGCACTCCTGCCGCGAGTGCCGCTTCTCACATGCTTAGCAAGAGTTCCATGGGTATGGCTATGGCACAGGCTACCAACATGGCCACTGTTCAGTATCTCGACCGTCTTCCTTCTTCCATGACTCCTTCACCTCAAAACTACTGCCCTGTTCGTCGCTCTTCTCTTGCCAACTCAGTGTCAACAGCTTCCTCACCTGAATCCATGATTTCGGATACTTCGCGCTCCTCGCGCTCATCCTCCATTTCTTCCACTTCAACGCTTGCTAGCGCGACCCTCGGCCCCTCCCGGCTGGGTGTTTCGTCGCGATTCCGAGCGCAGAAGCTTTGCAATGAGAGACTGAGCCAGAAGCCGACCGTTTCTTCGGTTCCTGAGGATTATGATGTACACTGCTATACGTCATCCCCCGAGAACTGCACTGGCCCGGTTGGGAGACTTGGAGATTTGTCGTTGGATACTCCTTTGGCAAGAAGACAGCAAGAGCTTGAGGATATGGCTCGTGATTCTGATGCCGCCCGCGCTCTGCAAGAGCTTCAGAACTACAACGCCTCGGCCCCTAGAAGTGGCACAAAGCGAAGCCGAACTGCCTCTATGGACAACTGTCTTCAGGAGAATGTTCGCGAGATGCTCGGTGGTCGTTACTCTACACAGAGACCTGCCTGGCCTGATACGTTGGTTCGTACTCGAGGTATTACCTCTGAGTCCAACCTCCAGGTCCCCGTCCGACCCAGCCTGCCAGGCACTGGCAAGCGAGTGTGTTGTTCTGCTGAAGCAGCACAGGGCTACGAATTTTCGTCCGTCCATCCTGCCCTGGGCATTCGGGGACCTGGTATGTGGGAGGGTATTTTGAACTAAGCCCGTCACACCCCGTTGATCATCTTAATTTTCTTGATCAACTCGATACCCCGTCGACTACCGACAAAAACTACATCCTTATTACAATGTGAAGAATTAATGTTGAATCAATAACATTTTCTATGTCAATTATTGAACTGGGTTGCTGGCAAGCAAGGAGTCTTTTGCTAAAAGGCCTTGGATACCACATATCTTGATGAATTGGCGATGTGCTCGGAAAGTACTTTGCTGGTGTTCAAGATTGGGCCAAAAAGCGTGTTCATTTGCGTGCATATCTAGGATCGAGCATAAAGGAGAGGGAGACGGTGGCGAACGTCTTGTTTTGTCACAGGATGTGAAGAGATGACGATTGCAACTTTGTATGACTAGGACGTCACTGCGTTTTTGTTTTGCTTGTACATTGTGCTTTTATATAGCGTTGCTTGCTCGTTTCGTCACTGCAGTCTCTAGTAAGAGATGCAGGACAATTCAGAGAGTTACGGCGCGGTGGTGAGGGGAAACATATAGTGCAAGGGGAGTAATAGGTTTGATTTGCTGCCAAAACCGAGCAAACGAACGCCACGCAAGGACAACAATCTGGCGTCGAACGTTGCATCTGCGAGGGAATGGGTTTTGCATCAAATGGAGTTCAATCTGCCCTTCCTGCAATCAAGATAACCAAAGCACCACATGATGTCTGAGAGACACAGCCAAAGCTTGAATCCACTCGACCTCGTCAAAGGCAGACTCTGGGAATTTCGATGGCAAACAACCCCCCAGTCGAATTCGGACGCGGACTCGAGCTGAGGAGTCCCAAGAATGAGCCGAATTGAGGAGAGCGATGACGCTATGGCGAAATCTAATAGCTAGCTTGAAACAGTCCTCGCGATAGTGGACTCGTGCCAGTCGTTTCCGATCCCTTATGGAACCAATTTTCGGATAGGAGAAAGACCCACGAGCAAACCAAGACAAGCACCAAATCAAAATAAGAAGCATTATGCTGGAATACTTGACTCTCTTCGCTTACGCTGATTATTTTACACGCAACTGAAGCGGATATCGTGACTACGTGATACGCCATAATCGAGGTTGAGCAAAGAAACTCGAAGCACAAGACCGAAGCCATCTCGAGACCCGATGTTTGCCACAGACAAACCAGTATGTCTTTGAATCGATATAGAGTTGTGTGATTCTGCTGCGTAACCGAACCATACGCATAGCAGTCACACGTACCTTCTTGCAAAGGCCTTCCCTTTTCGGGACTACCAGGAAAGGTATAAATCAAGGCCGTGAAATCCCGGCGTCGCGTGGTTTAATGGGCATGGTGTGCTCACGGTGTGTGAGTCATCCTCTCCCCTCTCACCCCCGTCCGCTTGGCGCAAGCTTGACAGGATGCTGTCTTTTATCCCTCTCACCTTCTTTATTCCGAGAAGCCGGAAACTATCTTCATTGGGCAATCAGAGGCAAGGACATAGAGTTGTGTGTGTGGGCTGTGAGAAAGGGCTCAGTTCTGGTTGGTGTCGCCGTACGAACATCGTGAAAACGAGCGGTGTTGAGGCAGGCAGGTTGTTGACTCGGGTGGAGATGAGAAAGATTTTGCACGGTAAGCGAGAATGGGAAGATGAGTGTCTGTTCGCTTATGATGGTGACTGTGTATACATATGTGCTAGCCTCGCCGTAACCCATGATGTTGAGGGTCTCACGATACTCTCTCCACACCAAATCTAGATATGCATGGTGTAGTAGTAAAAGTACCTATATTGCCCACTCTGGGCAGAATTCTCCAAGTAATATAATGATATACTTCTAATAATCCTTAAAAATTTACCCTGTCTTTACATGGGATGTGACATATGATCTCGAGGTAAGTTGCAGGCTAGGAGGGGGGTGTTCATGCAAGCATTATGATACAATCAATGATGAGCGTTCAACAAAGACCGATATGCCAATCCTTCACCCCTGGGAGTGGGAGTCGGTTGGGCACTCAGAATTACAGGGCTGTTCGTCCTCAAGTTTTTTTTGTGGAATAGTAATCGGCGAGCTGCATTGGGTAGACCGACAGGAAGTGCTTGTCTGCCTTCCCATGATTGTGTTGCTGGAGACCACGCTACTGACGAGAGGGTGGTGTCAGGATGGATTACTTTGGTGAGCCAGGGGCCCCAAACCCGTCGTGATACATCCCGATTGTGCTGTAGACTTGCCGAAGGATCTCTTTGGCAACAACACCATCAGCACCCCATTTCAGCCGCTGGTCGATGCGACGTCTTTCTTCCCGGGCAATATCCCTGGGCAAGCCGCGGCAGAGCGAAGTGAGATCGATCAAGTTTGTGATGAGAACACTGGGTTCAGAGGCGTCGATGAACGCATTTCGAAGACAGTCCAACTGTATCTCCCATGACGACTCATTCTCTTCCAGGCCGTATATTCTCCCAGCTCGTCGGAGCCAGAATAGAAGGCGCAGTCTCTTCTCGTCCCATGGCCCGGTGATAAGGACCGTAGGTATGCGCACCCTTGGGTGAATATCACATCCGCCCCATTCCCCGACCTTCTCGAACGGCTTCCAGGATAGTACTTCCTGATAATCAGCTTCGAAGCATTCTTTAGAGTTAAAGTGCCCGACACCGCCTTCGAATTGATGGTCGTGACTATACATAAAGGGGTCACCGTCTGCGTCCAGCCGGGGAAGATAATGTCCATAATGTCGATCTCTGGCATAAGTATCTGCCCACATACGTTGTGCTTGAACTATCAAGTCTACGCTGATCCACGGTAGATTTAATATAGTCGACTGTACTTTGTTAGACATTCGAGAACAACATGCAGTTTGAGATAGTGTTGGCGTACCTGAAGCTGTCGAGCACCGCCTACGTCGTTCTTGTCTTTCGCAGGACCCGCCAAAGTATTGCCGAAATTTTGATCCCAGGTGTCATGAAATGCCCACATGAGGAATCTTATGAGAGTCACACGTCCAGATAGCTTTGCGCCAATGACTGGTGAGGTGCGAGGCAAATCAACATTGGCGCTATAGAGAAAGATGCTCTCGATGATCTCCGCTGGAAGAGCTTGGAGAACAGGTTTCCAGCGAGTTGCCCGGGAGGCGAGAACATTGGATAGAGAGCGTTTCATCCTTTTGAGAGGATGGGGTTCTGTAGCGACAGGCGTGGTTGTGGAAATGCCTCGAGGTGATGGTTTACTCGCAGATGGGTGTTTTCGTTTACTCCGAATTCTAACAGGCGTGAGAGTCATTGTTTAAAACCTGTGACCAGAACTCGAAGTATGTATCGCTTCTGAAGATCCTGTATAGATGGGAATGTAGAGGCCTGCAAGCCAAGTTGATTGTGAGCACTGTGTGGATTGGAGAATTCTGAAGCTCATGTATGCATCAAGAGATAGCTTGTTCTTCGAATGTTCAACGCTGTCATGCCACCAAGAAGAGACTGCCCGTTGTCTGGAGACGCATTAATGTGGCCGTAAAGAGAGTGTAGGAAATCGTCTTCGAGAAAGCTTTGATGTTTGGCGAAGAGAAAAGCTGGTGCAAAAGAGTTCATCCTATGGGATGCTGGGTAAGTAGATAAATTAGGGGATTTTAGTAAATTAAAGAATACAAAGCATGGGGGGAAAAGATCGGGCGATTAGTTCCCATGTGCGGCAGGATCCTACATAGTATATCTCATTGATTATTTTAGCTGTAACTCCTGTGTATATTTACGCTCCATGTCTTGGGATAGATGCCGTCAGGATTAGATACTGGCACCTAGGTACCTACAAGTTCCTATAGGTAATTTACGGGCCTGTTCGTGCAACCCACCCGAGATCCGCCGCCGCAGAACCAGAGGCTTGGGCCCGATGACTAAGACATTTTTTTGTGACATCGACTTTTCCTAGATATCGTCGACGATCAATGTGAGCTTGTCTTCCCTGAGCGACCTCGAATTATATTCAAACCCAATGCCTGTGTAGTACGACTCCCCAGTGATGCAGTCAACTCTGTGTCTTCCAGTTCCGTCTCGAAGCCTTCTACGATTTCTTCGGTGTCAGTCCAAGAGGGCTTTCGCCAGCGCAAACCATGGCCGAGACACAATAACCGCTTCAGCTATACGCTGCCGCGCCCGATCATTGAACACTGTACCGATACGAAAACAATCCTTAGCATTAACCACGGCGTGTGAAAGACGAGTCACAATTCTGGAGCCTTCGCTCTTCGACAAAGACCCCGTTACCCGAAAGCTTCCGGATCGAAACCAACCATTGGCATCGCAAAACTACTTCAGCACAAGCCGAAATGCACGCGGTTTCTGGAGTGGACGGAAGTCGAGCTCGAGTTATATGCCAACCTGGAACAGCCTTTTCAAGTTCGCAGGGAAGAAAAACGATAAGGCTCTAAAGCCAGACGACCTACCGAATCATGACGAGTTTGGTGATAACTCGTCTATTTTCAACAATCGGCGAACACTTGCAGCCAAGGCGGCATCTGAGCCTCGACTACGCTGTACGGAAGTCGACGAGCATGGAAATGTAATTCTAGTGGATGGGGAGTTCAAAAAGACCGAACTCATTGCCAAGGTATGGGCGAATATGCAGACTTTGCGCAGCATGATGCTCACACTGCCTTTCTTCTAGTTTGGCTTGTTGCCTCGAGATTTGCGAAAAATCGATTCTTCCAACTTGCCTCACATACTCATCCGTCCTTCGGCCATCTTGCTCAATCTGCTTCATCTCAAGGTCTTGATCAAGCATGATCGAGTTCTTCTCTTCGATATCTACGGTTCAAAGACGTCATACCCCCAGTCGGCCTTTATGTACGATTTGCAGGGAAAGTTGCAACAAAAGACCGCACCAGGAAATGCCTCTCTCCCCTACGAGTTCCGTGCGCTGGAAGCGGTACTGACGTCGGTCACGTCTGAGCTCGAAGCCGACTTTGAGGCGGTGCGCGAGCCCGTCATGCACATTCTTAGTGAACTCGAGGACGACATTGACAGACACAAGCTGCGCATGCTTCTCATCCTGTCTAAGCGGGTGAGCACTTTCGAACAAAAGGCCAAGCTCGTCAGGGATGCTATCGAAGACCTCCTCGAAGCGGACGATGATCTTGCAGATATGTATCTGACAGAGAAGACGCACGATCTGTACCGAGGAGAGGACGACCATACGGAAGTTGAGATGCTCTTGGAGTCGTACCATAAGTTGACGGACGAAATCGTGCAGGAGGCTGGTAACCTTGTTTCTGGCATCCGAAACACGGAAGAGATGTAAGGACACCCTTGACCCAATGCCGATCATGTATCTAATAAGCGCAGCGTTCGTGCTATTCTAGATGCCAACCGCAACGCTCTCATGCTGCTTGACCTCAAGTTCAGCGTCGGAACATTGGGCTTGGCAATGGGAACATTCCTGGCTGGCCTTTACGGCATGAACCTGGAGAACTTTATCGAAGAGACTAACTGGGGCTTCGCTGGTGTCACTGGGGTCTCTGTTGTCTTCTCGCTTATCGTATGCTGGTACGGCCTCACCAAGCTCCGCCGTGTACAGCGTATCAAAATGATGGACGACGAACGACCGGCGATCGCTCGCGGACAGTCTTATTTCCCTGATGATCGCTCGGCACTGGGGCTCCTTGATAACAGGAACCGCGAGATGTTACGACGAATCAACATGCAGAAGGCCGTGTCACAGCAGAAAAAGAAATGGCTGTAGGTGATGAGCTGGCAAAGCAAAGGAAGAAATGTGTTGGGATACATGTTCCAACAATAGATTTGGGTATTTCTGACTACCTATTTCGTGGCACAAACCAAGCCACCTGTATGAACTAGAGCATATTTACTAGAAACTAGATACCTACTCATCTCAATGAGGCTGGAGTTGAAGCGAAAGATACCCCAATGCGGACAGCAGACATATCTTGACAGCCATCATCCATCGTGATGTCTAAAAGCCTAATGCTACCCTGCTAAAATGACGACCAACGAGATTACTTCAAATGAATTTTGCGAACATCCTGTTTTTCCTCCGATGTCCAGGCTGGGGTCTGATCGCCGTGGTGACACAAATTCTCGTGTGAATTGATTCATCATGACATAGTGATGTCAGACGTTATTTCCTTTTTAGAGTCCTCCTTTAAACCCGTTTAACCAAATTGACACATTTGGATGAGATGTGACACACGCAAGGTAGTGTCGCACCATCTGTAGGGGTAAAAGCGGGAAAATCAGCGGAGTCATTGCAAGGAATCATCGCGAAAGATCGATTTGCCTGACGTCGCGGCTGCAACCTTTCAATCAGAGCCGCAAAGGGCTACAGCGGCAGCGAATATTACAGACCTTGTTTTTCTTGGTGGATCAGCCACATACTCAACGTCATAATTCGGGATACAGCCAATCAGCGACTAGACACCACTGTAGCCACAGCATTCAATGTGGCTAGGGCGCGGGTCATGAGGAACTTTGAGATCGCAAACTGACGTCAGGAAATAACATGATGGAAGAAAAGTCACAGTAGGTATGATCCAAGAAAATTACCCCTGCAAATTCCCGACTGACAAGCAACGGTTTTTCAGATATATAAGGCTGCGAAGCGTTGAGGGAGACAATACTTTATTCCAACACATCAACAATAACAAACAACTACTACTCCTACAGTCATCCTGCAATACCTTGTTAGTCTTTTACAAGACCGTCCCGTGCAACTACACAACAACACAATCACCTAAAACTCAATACTACACAATCATCCAAAATGGGCGGTATTATGTCTTGCGTAAGTAACCATAGCCACATCTTTACCATTAACAACAACATAAACTAACAATTTGTTCCACAGATTCGATCTTGCCTCCAGACCATTGGAGATGCAATCATGGCTGTTATCGGCGGTATCGGCCGTATCCTCCAGGCCATCATCGGCGCCGTTGTCCGCTTCTGTGGTATCATCGTCAGCTTCCTCACTTGTGGCTACTGCGGTAGCAAGGGTGGACGCACCAAGCGACGAACAGGCAATCACATGAGGTCGACGAGAGTATAGAAGCTCCAACACTCCCTCTGAACGACGCCAAGGAATATAGAAGCGCTTTATGATACCAATTTGTGGAAGAGAGAAGAAAGGCAGATAATGATACACTGGTACATGGCGGAGGAGTTTTGCGACTGTCACGATAACGGCCGTTTTTGGTTTCTTTTGTGATTCCCTTTCTATTCCTGCGATAGCATTAGGATACCCAATCCAAAGATCTTTCTGCGAATACTTGGCCCTGCTGCTCCGAAGTGATTGTTTGAACCAGGACATATTAATCCACCCATTGACCCAATTAATTGAGTTAAGCATAAGGCTAGGGCGAAATTGTCATGCACAAACGTTATCTATCATCGCAAACGCCACAATTTCAAAAACTAATAGGTATCATTTGCCGGTCGAAAAATTTATGGGAACTGTGAAGCACAAGAGTATGTATAAGAAGACATGGCATGCTTGAACCTCGCGAAAAAAAAATTGTCGATTACATGTAGCCGGGCTACTGTGTTCCCGAAAAGATGCCTCTAATATTTAGGATACAAAAATGAACGGCCTAAAAGGTCTGACCCAAGTAGTATAAATTGACATATTTATTTCGTCTCTTATGCTCCTAAAGGCCGATTTTCCTGACACTCTAATGCCAGGACATGGCCTAACGCCTATCTTATTAATTTAGTCGTCCTCTTCCATCACATTACGGGTAAAGAACCCATGGATCTGTCGCCCAGACGTTGCGCCTACCAGGGGCGTTAATTCTTGTACAGACATATTAGCAATCTCGCGAATACTCTCGGTCTTGAGCACCAAGTTCTTGATGTTTTGTGGTGTGACACCTGGCACAATGGCAAGCATATCTTGTGGTTCTTGGTTGAAAGCCTGCTCCTCAGCCCGGGTGTCCTTATCCAGACCGGCTCTGACCGCGGCGATCGGATCTGGCTCCTCTTCTTGAGTTTTGAGAGCCTCAAAGATCTCTGCGGTTTGATATGGCGAAGAGGACCAGATGATGCGCAACTTGGGGAATGCTATAGTGAGTAACACTAGTTTGGATTGAAGGTCGGATGACATGTTGGTTGGGGCAACACTGCTCATGCTCCCAGAAAGATCGGCAAATGGCTCTAAAGTAAAGGACCTGTTCTGGTCAAACTCGATCAGAAGCATCACATTCTTGTAGTACTGGAACATGGTCTCGGCCTGACTGTAGAGTCTGCCATCCTTGAAAGACGAGATCAAATCACTGATGGACTTGCGTTCCACACATATATTCGGTGAAAGAATGTAATCTCCAACTGTGAGCATACACGGAACAATGACCATGGAGCGACCATGAAGAAGCGAAGGTAGAGAGGAACGGAATTCTCGTACGTCTACTACCACACGCGGTGGTTCAGCTGTTGCTGCCAGCCTCCCACCACCAGCGATTCGGGTGTTGACGGTGCGTAGGAACGCCTCTTCAGGATCCTCTGTCGGATCGACTGTCATGACAAGTGACATGCTTGCCCTTTCTTTGATGACCTTTGTGAATGCATCCTTTTCTCGGCGGACAGATGACAGGTACTTCTGCTCCTCAACTGAGCCACCGTAGTACATAAAGTATACCCTCACGTTCCTGTCGTTGTGCGAGGATCGGTATACTTCGACTCGGCGAATGAAAGCAGCATCAGGCTCGTACATGATGATGTAGCGGGGCTTGGTTTCCTCGAGAACATGCTCGTCCTGATCACCGTCGTATGCGTGGACAACAACAAGATCTTGCATATCGTACATCTTGAAGTACTCCTCCATGTTGTCGAGAGGGTCCATCACAACCTCTTCTTTCTGTTGGGCTTCCTCTTCCGTGATTTGTACCTCCGCCATAAGATCGGCAACCTCTCCTGGCTTTTCGATATACTGCATAATGCTGCCGTTCTCAGCACGACCCATGCTTGTACCGGCGTTGCCTCCACCGCGCATTCGCCGTCTCTTGTTTGCAGGGGCCTTTCCGCCTCTCGACCCCCCAAAACCCGGGCGGGTGTCAGTAGCACCATTGAGAGCCTTTTGGTTTTCAGAAAAGAGAGTGGCGCTGACTTGAGCGAATTGTCTCTTCCATTTGAGGTAGTTTCGCAAGCGCCTTCGCATCATGAAAGCTGCAGAGGGTTTGTCTGCATCTTCATCGTCCTCGCCCACCCGCTTCTCCGTCTTGGGCTTAACGTGCATTGTCTGCAAAAAGTCTCGTAATTGGCGACATGTATCAGTATTCGAACACATCACGAGAATGGTACCATTTGAGTCATCTCGAACAGGCGGCTCAAAGTATAAATCGCGGTCGATTTCCTCCAGGACCTCGGCCAGCAGTGCCCACTTGGGAAGCTCCTCAAGAACAGGCCTCAAGGAGTCGATGTTATCTTCCCGAGCCGCATCTTTGGCGCTAGCTGAGTAAACTCGTCGTCTTGCGGTGTCAAAAATGGTTTGAGCGGCGTCAAGGAAAAGCCATGGTGACTGGTTTTGTCGAGTCGATCCTGGTGGCGGAGAGTGGGCTGCGTGTATGGTGTCGAGATGCTGCAGGAAGGAAACGGCATCATAAGATAAGATTGAATTGAGCATGCCCCTTAGTACTGTCAGATCGTTCACAATCTGTTTAGTCTTCCAGCTCACACGATGCCAATTAGGATCCAGCTGCCGTCGTACGATGACGTCAAAGTTCTTGAGAAGAGCACTATCGAGGTTCCAGTCGTCCATTTCCAGGCCACTGTTACCTTTCTTGAGCTCGTGAATGCTGACTTCAACACACTCCATGATGGCAGTCTGGATATCACGCATAGAGTCCGTCATAGGGACTTCGAGTTCTATGACCTCGGCTTTCTTCTTCCCTTCCAAGGATTGCGCAACCGTGACATGAAATCGAGGCCATAGAGAAGCTTTTCGAAGAAAGAGGTTTCTCATCATAGTAGTCAGAGGGGAGAAACCGGTTGTGAAAGGATCAGGATTATCAGAAAAAGCTTTAAGAAAACCGATCTTGTTCTTTTGACGATAAACCCTTAGAATGAAAGCTTCAAGGGATGTTGCGACGACACGATCAGCGTGGAGCACAACAAGACCTGTAATGGACTCGGGGTTGAGCAAGCCTGTGAGGAGATCCACGACCAAGATGCGAGACGTGATGCTGAATATTCCACCCTTGGTATACATCTTTTCTCTTGCGCCGACGCTCTGGGAATCTGTGTTGACAACCGTCAAGCCACGCGCCTTGGGCGACATGCTGATGGCCGCATGCTCGGCCAATGCTTCTCCGATCCAACCATTTTCTCGATCATCAGCGCCGACCACTACAATCAAGTTGTTGCCAGCCGCGTCGTAGGAGTGGAGGAGGTTGTTGACGAGGCGCATTAGGCCAAGGCCGCGGGCGATCACGACAAGCTCATCTTCGGCACGAAGCTCCTGGAATAAGCTCTGCTGGTATTCCTAGAATCAATTAGATGAAGGCAATAGCACGAAACTCTTGGCCAACATTACAAGTGGAAGTGAAAGCTTCACTGGCTGGGGAGCATTGTTTGCAGACATGCGGGCCACCCAAGTATTGGTGCTGGCAAAGAAAGTGTTGTAAAGGAAGGGATGATGACCGTGAATGATGCATTGAAGATCTTAGTGGGGGGAGCCCAAGCCATGGCGGGGACGCAACCCGCGACCATGAGACAGAAAGGTAATCATGATAAGTGGCTACCTACGACCTGAATACTCGTGATCATGCAAGTAATATCAAACTAGTAAGAATCAATGTTTGACGAATTGGAAATATCTCATGTAAAGGACTACCCATTCATTCATGAAGCTTCAGTGGGAAGTTGGATCCAAGTTGCCAAGATCTCAGCCACCCTACTGGCGCAGCGTGCGTACGGCGTTTATCATTTGTTTCATGGTAGTACCACATCTGGATAATGTTAGTAAGAACTACTGCAAAGCATTTCGTGATGTTGTGCAGCTTGTCGTCGCGTGGATTGTTACTAGATGGCCTTGATTTCATGGCGACCATCATGCTTACCTATCCATGCCCACTTGAACGTCGTGCACACCTACAATCACTATCAACACGTCATTTTCAAGATCCTGCTGAGTCCTGGACAGTAGTGGTCTCAATACTGGCGGGTTTTGGAATAAAAGAGCCAATTAGGAACTGTACTTGATCTCTTGTGACACTTCTTCAAAGAGCTTGCGTTTCTACCCGTCGCAACTTGCGCCACAGAGTAGTCTTACGTAGGGTGACGACGTCATCGGTCATGATAGGGTTAGCGACTACAAAAGGACGTTGATAACCCCAACAGGAGTATCGATACGATCCCAGATCAGAGCAAATCAACCAAAAAAGCTCAACTTCAACATAAAATTTGTCTTTACCAAACAAACAAACCACAAAAATAAATCACCAAAATGACTGGCACCGAGCAACAGAACGAAGTAAGTCAGTCCAGCTCCGCGCGAGCTCCAACAATGCGTCATGTAATATGGTACTGACCGTCTCTTCAAACAGGGCGAGAAGCAATTCTCCATTCAGCCCATCAAGGATGAAGCCAAGGACAAGGTCTCTGCCTTTAACGCTCACCCCGGACCCGCCGTGCCCAAGGATATGCCTCAAGAGGAGGGTACCAAGGAGGAGCGCAAGGCCAAGATGGAGTCTCTAAACAAGAAATAAGCAGGGGGACTTCTACAACAGAAGCTATTTCGCCGACATGATTGTATGACTAGACATGGGAACGGATTAATTTACGATTTAATACAACACAGCTACTAAGACAGCTATTTGTGATTCGCATATGAACGTGTCCATTGCTGTTAAATCGTGGTTTCATGCTCACATCATGGCACTGACCAACAGCGTGCACCTTCAGAGCCCCCCCCCCCCCCGCTGACAGATGGCCTGACACGCAGCTAGTTTATTCCATTCTAGTTGATTTCCATACTCTGTACCATTGCGGCCTATACCACTCCACTCCTCAGGCCCGAGACAATGTTCACCATGCAGTTGTTAGATATGAGACACTGTCCAGACGTTGAAAGTGCATAGTGTATTGTAACAGTCCATTGACTTTATATTTACACTTGGACAGTTGACATGAGGTCCTAGATTTGTAGCTGATCACTTAATCAGCGAACAACCAACTGACTGCGTCTTTGCACGCACCCATAACCTGCCCGTAGTCTGCCCCTTAAAGCTCCACCAAAAGACAGCGGTTGACTTGCTAACCTCTGGCTGCCCAACAGCCCCCCGACTGCTCACTGCTGCCCTGCGAAATTTCTAGAACCTGGTAAGGTGGCTGGAGCGGTGAACAGTTGGATACCTGAAGCGTTGAGAGTTGACCGCTGCATTACATAGGGCGGGCACCTTGGTCAGGTAGTGATAGAATGTCACAAGCACATTCACATTCACAGTCACAGTCATAGAATACCTAGGTTAGTAGGTAATTGTCACCATAAAGTCAACGTTGCCCATTCCAATCAAAGAACAAACCAAACCTGTCGCCTTTGTCATCTGCACAAAGACGTAGTTTGCCCCGCTTCGATTTGTGGCTGTGGTCCTTCTGCAAGTGCTAACCTAACCTACTAGACAATTGTGGCTGGTCCTCGTCCATCTTGGCCTGGAGTGGTCTCTTTACACATCATTCTAACCGACCGACCGCTGGCCCAGTCTGGTTCCGTTCCCCACGGACGAACACCTTTTGACGTGCGTGCGACGACTATCCGTGCTCACTCACCAACGCCATTCGAGAGGGATCCCTTACCACTCAAGCCCGGAAGCTCGGGCGCTCATACGCTCTCTTGGCAGAATACCTGCGAAACCTTTTAAGAATTGCATTGCCTTCTCCCAGAATTCGGCTGCCTCACGCGAGCGCCAAGCGATTCTGAAGAGACACTGAAAGAGGAGAGACTTGCTTGACAAGCGCCACTCCACGCGTTCAGCCGAGGCGACGACTGACGAATTCGTCTTACCCTTCGTTTCTATCCTTCGCTACGACATCTTCGAGATACTTGGTATTACGACTCCGATTCGTTCTACTTCTATTCGATTGCGACGCAACAATGCCGTCCATTCTCAACGACGACGATAAGGATACCGTCAAGCGGTTCATTCCTAAACAGTCCAACAAGATCCAGGCCGTCGCTGTTGCCAGACTGTATGTCGCCTATCCCAATCGCTCAAAATGGACTTATACCGGGATACAGGGCGCTGTTGCGCTCGTCAACGATCTAGTTGGAAATACGTACTGGATCAAAATGGTCGATATCTCGGTATGCTCATGATGCAGTCTCTTGTGGCTACCAGGCCACTCCTAACCATTGCTTGCTAACTCGTCCAGCCCACCAACCGAGGAGTTATTTGGGACCAGGAGATCTTCGACACATGGAACTACAACCAGGATCGAACTTTCTTCCATACCTTTGAACTTGAGGAATGCTTGGCTGGCCTGAGCTTCGTCGATGAGAAGGAAGCCAAACAATTCAAGAAGAAGATGGACGAGCGAGAAAAGAACGCAAGTCGAGCCACAAAGGCAACACCCTTCGGAGGAGGAGCACAGCCATCTCACAAGCATGGATTGCTGGGAGGACTGTTCAGCCATCGCCATTCGACCCATCATCCTACAGGCCCGACACCTCCGGAGTCTCCACGAATGCCCGCAAACTCCATTCAACATCATATTATTAACTCAACGCCCAACCTCAATGGCCACAGACAATCAGAGTTCTCTCTTCTAGATGCCTTCGATCCCCTTTGGCGTGAGCACTTTGGAGCGGATCTTCAGGACAAGGGCTTGACAGATGATTTCATTAAGGAGAACCAGGAGTTCATCGTAGACTTCTTGAGGGAGGAGCAGCAGAAAGCTTCTCAACCTCACTCAACACCGCCTCCTCCGCCAGCGCCAGCTTCACCTGCTAATGGCAACGATGGACGAAGTTCTCGAGCTCCCCCGCCACCGCCTCCTCCGCCGTCTGCTGGCCGCTCCCAAGACGGACCTCCCGCGCCACCGGCCCCAAGAAAAGGCGGACCCCCACCTCCTCCGGCTCCGAGACGATCTGGCAAGGCCGAGACTGCGCCTGAGCGAGCACCGTCACCTCCTCGACCCAAGTTTGGCGTGCCTCCGCCATTGGCAGATGCGGGCAAGTTCGCTCACTCTGAGCC